>VXAB01009774.1:0-59039 GCA_013399175.1 Odontophorus gujanensis | reverse complement strand
CTTTTTTTTTTTTTTTTTGCCCTGTGGTTGTACGCTTTTTGGAAAAGTATCTGCATGTATTCTCAGATTTGTTTAAAATCCTTTTCAGAAGGTTGACAGTCCTTCTAAGAGAATCCAAATGTTCACTGTTTAGTTTTTCATAACATAGCTTGATCTTTCACTTATTTAGTAAATTATAGATGATAGATGCCAAGGCACATAATGCATCTGCTCTGTCTGCTTCAGCAGAGTGGATCTGCCAGAAAGCAATTAAGGAATTGCAGTGGAGCAGTGGAGTTGTCTGTGGAAAGACTTTATTTTGACTGCTCTTTGTGGCAGCCCTTCTTCAAACTATCTTCCTCTTCCTCCCTATCCTCCACCAGTGTCTCAAGTCTATATGCCATGCATGTAGTTCTGCTGGTGATTTCACTGCCTAGCATGCAGTGGTCTTTGTTTTGTGACTGCTTATTTGAAGAGATTCATAGAAAGTGGGGCCCTTCCTCGTGGCAGCCCTGTCCATCCTTTCAAAACCTACCTCCAACTTTTCCACTTCTGCTTTCTCAGAGCTGTTGTCACGTAATGGTAGCCACACAGGGCTTGCTGAGTGGTTTCAGAATAGTAAGGGATGTTGCATCTGGAAACTAATGAGAGTTGGTGCAAATAGGAACAGCAGGAATGTTTAGTTGCGTATTTTCATTGTTTTCATGAATAGAGTGTAGTTCAGACATTCAAAGACAGCTTGAAGAGTTGTATCAACTGTGTTGAAAGTGTGATTAACGGAAGCATGGGGCAGAGTCAGATGGTGGAGGGGAAATGCTGGTACCTAAGCATCCTAGCAGCTGGAGGAGCTGCTTGTGTCTTCCTCTTGAACTGCCACAATGCCTCTGTCTGTTTTACCCAATTGCCCCAGTGACAGCTGTGAATGCTCCAGCACAATTGCTGTCCAAAAGAGTCACCATTCTAAGATGATGATGACTTCAAGCTACCTCATTTATTGAGAAGAAAAATGCTACTGCTGCATCGCACTTTCAGAATGACTTTCACCCCATACTGATAACCTTATACTTGAGATTGGAAAGGTTTCGGACATACAGAGTTGAAGAGAGCAATGGTGTTAGAGTATTGCCGTGGATACTCCTTGCCATGGATACTTGCCTTTGTTTATCATCAAATGAAAACAATTGTCAGTAGCTTTCATCTTGTCTGTTATTCTCCCTGTTTTATCAGCCCAAGAATTCAGTTTAAATAGATCTAGAATGGAAAGGTATAGGAGGTTTTGCAATTTTTTTTGTTTGTTATTTGGTTGGTGTTTTTTCCAAATGCATTCCTGCAATTCTTTTGGTTGGTCATCATGCTGTCTCCTGCTTTTAGAGTTTTTTAAATGGCTGGTGACCAGTTATAATTCCTTCCGTATTGCAGAAGTGTTACAGAAGATTTGCATGGTTTCATGTGCTGAAAGCTGAGCATTTTTGGGTATTGAAACTCCCTATGTGTCCATCACATTAACTATTCAGTTTTGGGATATTTGGAAAGAAGCTGCTAATATTGGTTAAAATTCATTCAGTTTCAGGAGAGTCACTACTGTGATGGGATCCATGTACTATTTACAATTGACTGTTTCACAAAGGGACAGCTGAATAACATTCAAAGTAGTCCCCCTGTCCAACTTAAAATCAGCATTTGACTGAAAAATGAAATACGCTGAGATAAGATGGATAACTACTGTTTTCTCATGACTCACTGTGCATGACTCATGGCAGGGCATTCTGCTTCCCAGTGGCAAAGATAGATGCATCTCTTTTAATTGAAGTAAGTTTCCTTAATCTTTGGGATCCTGAGCTAGTTCTTCACAGAGGTGCTTCTGCATGGCTTGAAAAGTTATGCATTTTAAAAATTATAGCAAAATCTGCAATTCTGGGGATTGATTAGCTGTGCTGAGAGTTCTGGAAATTCCCATTTTTACATCTGTAGAAGGAACCTTAGTCTTCCTGTGACAAACTGAGCAGAACCACCAGATGACTGCCACACTGGTGGTCACGATCCCGCCACAAACGAGTGTTAAGAACACTTGTGGCATTCTTGTGAAAGCTGTTTTTTTACCCTTTGTCAGTGGTCAGAAATACCACCTAATTCCTGATGCTCTACTGTGTCCTCACTGTCTGCATACCAGGGGATTTCTCCTGTTCTTCACCAGTGGTTTTAATTTTCAGATGCACACACGTGTGGTGTTTACAGCACATCGGTTGCTGTTGTAGTGACCGCATACTGTGCCAGTGCACCTTGGTGGAACAGTGGCTGGCAGAACAAGTGTGTTCCACATTTGTGCTCTGCATAGTAGTGCCACTCAAGTACGTGAGGGTTCCTGAGTGAGAGGCAGCTGTCATTCCAGCGTAGAGAAGTGAACCCCACTTGCTGAAATGCGAAACTACGCCTTTATCCACATATGCTTCCTATGAAATACTGCAGTGAGTGCTTTCAGTACATTTGGGGGTGATTTGTCATGCCTCTTGTGTATCAGTAAAAGGGCAGATCTGGCAGTCATTCAGTAGTGGCTTCTGCAAACTCTACAAGTAGCAATGATCTCATGAATCATGTGAATTCTTTCATATGTTCTGAAAGAAAAAGGCCACTTTAGGCAGAGTGTAAATGCAACCATATGCCCTTACCTTGAAGTCTTTGCTGAAATTTGACAATAAAATTACTGTGCATATGGTTTCTTTTCTGAAGAAGCAGCTCTGTTGCTCTTAAAGCAGGAAAATAACAGGAATGAACTTGCTGGCTTCTTTTCTAGTAAGTGTGAAAATTGTGTGAGTACAAAACTGGTACTAGATGGATACCATTGGGATTTTGGCACCTCTTGAACAAAGAGTGCATGCCTTTGTTTCTTCTTAAAAGAACTGGGAACAGTTAGAACCAGGAGAAGTGTTGGTACAGTCTGGTCAATGGGAGAAGAATATGAAAAGTAGGACTGTTGTGCCTTTGTTAATTCTAGTACAGCTCTCAGTGCAGAAGTGTCTGTTCAGACACATAGAACAACTGTGTTATGTTCAGGAAAATCTTTTGCAGTTCAGTTTTCTCTTGAAGATAAAGAAAAGAAGTGTAGGGTTCTTCATCAGTAACTTTTCCATGAATGTGCTGATAGGCAAAACTGAATGATTTGGGTTTGTAAATGTGAAAATCTCAATTAAATACAGTCTCCCACAGTTCTGCATCTCTACAGAGGGAGCAATCTGCAGATGTTCCTCAGTGGCTGGAAGGAACATGCCATCAGCATTTAGAATCTCCAGCACCATACGTGATGACACCTGCTCATTTTAATGTGATCGCTCAGATTACTGAGAAGTCTGTGGGTTTGTGCACCAGCAGAGATGCTGGCTGCTGCTTTCGGGGCTGTTCTGCATGTATGAGCACTAGATTGCTGGTCATACCTGACTGAGGGAAGCATCCATAGAACAGAGCAAGAGGAAGATCTGACCCATAACTAACTCAAATCCTGCATCAGTCTGATTTCTGTACTGGATCCATAAATGCAGTAGGTGCCAACTGCAGCATTCAAAATAGCGACAGTACTTCCAGGGCAGTAGTGGCAACATGACCACCAAGAAGGTCAGGAGGGAATATCTCTTCTGGAAACATGCTGATGAGTACAGGGATTTATTGAATGAACTTTGCATGTGTCAGAATGGGATTATTGCACTGAAAAGGAAAGCGTGGCTTCAGTATTTCAATAGAAGGAAGCAGTGCTGCTCCTTGTGGGTGAAGCTAGCCCATTGTGCTGGCAGCATGAAGTCAGCCCAGGCAAGGAAGGAGAAAAGTGAGGGAGGGAGGGAGAAGTGAGTAGGGAAACGGCCTCCCGCGTTACAGCAAGGTGTTGGCAGCAGCTGAAGGGGTTGGGGCTGGCAGCCATGGCTGCCCACAGCCGAGCAGGGGAGGAACAAGCAGCGTGCTGTGATCTGGGGTAACCGCTGCTGGCGGGAAGGCTTCCTCTGTGTCAGTAAGTGTGACTCAGAAGGGTCAGGAGCACCGCGAAGCAGCGTCGTGTCACCATTAGTCACGGGCTGGCTGAAACGCTCACATTGTTCTGCGACACCGTGGGAACTCGGGAACTGCTCACACTGAGAGCATCTGTGGCAGTGCTGCTCCTGTTCAGGCGGTGCTTGCCTTTCACCAAGGCATGGAAAGCTGGAGGAGGGAGGCGTCACTTCTTTGTTATTGTACTATTTGTTTGGGGCTTTTTTTTATTTTTTATTTTAATTTGAGAATGCAGTTCCGAAAGCCTGCACGTGGCAGCTTGCAGGGCCCCCAGCAGCTGGGAGCGCAGCCCTGCTGCTGCTTGGGCTGTGCTGGTAGCTGCAGGCCAGCGTGCCAGCTGTGCACCCCGTAAACGTGGCACCCAAGTGTCAGTGCTAAAACGTTGTTAAGTACAGTTAGGATACAGGGAGTGTTCCTAGAGGTGACACACTGCCTTACAGGTCAAGTATATGAATGACTTTTTAAGCATTTACTTGCGTTTGTGTTTGCTGCTTGAAAGCAGCCTGCTTGTGTGCAGAGGAGAAAACTCAGAATCTTGGAGTTATGGCTTCTGAAACAGAGGAGTAACGTAATGTTCAGTTGCAGAAGTGATGCACAACCACCCACAGTAAGGTCTCTGATGGGGACAGTTGGGGCTCCTTTTCTGCCATGTTCTGCTGCAAACCTTCCTGGTGAATGGAGATCAAGTCCTCACTGCCTCAGAGGAAATGCAGCATGCTTGTGATCCAAAGCACGTGTCTGTGGGGATTGTTGTGCTGGGAGAAGTGGAGTTGCTAGTTATGTATATGTTTGTTTGCCAGACAGAGAAAGCAGGTGTTTCTTGCAAGCACTGATCAGTACTGACCGTCCTTAATTTCCTCTTTAAATTGCTCTCCATTCAAATCGTGCCAAAAGCTCTCCTTATTTAGATGAGAACTGATGTTACTTTTTTTTTTAATACAGGGATTCAATCATCAGTACCAAAGTTTTCTGAAGTTTCGTTTTATTGCTAACTTTACAGGTGCACAAATAGAACATACATACTGGAGTAATAAATGACAAAAAGTATGAAAATGTTTGTCAACATGTAGGTGAAATTGTACTGTTTTGTTGATATATGTCTCTGTTCCATAAAAAGATAAACAAAATGTGCATATATTGGGGGGAGATCTCTTTGGGGATGGTGTAATGTACTCAGCCTTCTTCCCTCCCCCATAATCTTGATCCCGAGACCACTTAGAGAAGTGGGTTAACAGAAGAAGGGAATTTCACAGCTAAGAACATGTGTTTTGGATGAAGAGACACAAGCCCTTCCTTACTGCTCCAGAGGGCTGCTGCCAACTGTCAGGGCGGTGCTGGCAGCATTTCAGCCTGGCTGCCGGAGCCCTGTGAGGCTGCGTGCTCGTGTACTGGGTGAGGCACAGCACACCTCTGGGCCCCTCCAGAAAGTGGGGTGGTGCTGGTCTGCTACCCAGAGGCCGCTATCGCTTGGGTGGGGGAGGGGTGGGACACTATCAAATTGAGAGGGAAAGGATGATTCTGCTGTCAGAAATGAATGTGTTGGTTACTGCTTGAAAAGCAGAGTTTCTGGCTTAGAATTGTTTGTGTTTTTTTGACATGTGCTTAATATGTTTATGAAATGAACTAAAGTGATGATTTGAGTCTTTTTTTTTGATCCTAAACATGCGTTTATTAATACAGGCAAGAAGGCAACAAGACCCTAGTCCTGGATCCAACCTAGGAAGCGGCGACGATCTCAAACTACGTTAATCAGAATCAACAGTGCCATGGGTCTGCAACATGCATTGCTTCTACTTGGCAAAGGATTGAATAAAGACCAGAAACTGTGATAACTGGGTATACTATGGTCTGTTTCCTGACCTGCGGCAGTCAGAGCCACCGTGAACTGCCATGGTTTGCACTATGTTTATGTTACGATACCTGCATTTCCCATGTTAAGCATGTAGCCAGTGGCAATTTGGAATTTTGTTTTTCTATGCAAACTTATTTTTGTTGGCACTATTTTAGTGAAATGGAAACTTATGCAGCTATAAAACATTTTTTTTCCTTAACTGTAATAAAAATTGTCACTTAAAAACTAGGTCAAGATATTACAGATTGAGAACTTTTTTTCTGTTTTTTTGTTTTGTTTTGTTTGTTTGTTTTATTTTGTAAACTGCTGGAAGCCAATGCATTCCAAGCTTAATTTTTTTTTAATATGGGCTTTTGGAGTTTTGATTGTCTTTCTTGTGCTCCTGCTTTGTTTTAGATATGCATTCTTATCTTTCCTTACGTTTTCTTTTTCTCTACATTTGCAAGACCTAAAAACTGCTGACATGATTTTGTGTTATTTCCAAGCTGAGCCCAGTGAATCATTGCTGTTGGGGTCGGGTTTCAGACTGCTGGCTCGTCAGCGTTACAGTTGCAGTATTCTTTTAACCGCTGAAAGTTCATCGGTTCCACTTTTTAAACGGTAAAATTTTAAAATATATATTTTTCATGCATGAACGCATTCTGCCCCAAGATCCGTCTTGCATTTTATTCTGTGTTCAGTGAGTTTGGGTGGTTCTCATACCGCTGTATATAGTACCTTACTGAAACTCATGGGAAGTCGCAGGCTGGCTTCTGGTTTATTCAGGGATTTTTTTAAACAGTTATTATGAAGGGATACTGCAACTCTACAATTAGACCCAACAGCACATGGACTGGGAGCGGAAGCGATCGGCTGCCGAGGTGATACGTATGAAATGACGTTTAAGATAGCTGCTTCGACTATATTTTGTATCTTATGCTTTTTGTAAAGCTGTGCTGAATGGTGAGGAGCTGAGATGGGGCTGTGTGCAGGAAACCTCAGACCGTGCATAGGACGCTTCCATTAAATTGTATGCAAACAGAGGCCACATCACAGTGAGTGCTGTGTTTGCCGACAGGGTAAGGTTTGGGGCTAGTTAATCCGTGTGAATTTCCTTGCTTTCTCTGGGGGGGGGTGGTGGTGGTGAAGGGTTCTGTTCCACGTTTTTCTTTGTGTCTATCTGATATTTGAAGAAAATGAAGTGGAAATGTGGTGTCCTAAGAGAGCTATGTTCCTCATTAATGGCAATGCAATTGATGTAAAAGAAGTCTTGCAGAAATGTATGCAGATGTCAATGTGAAGGAGAACCTTTGTATGTTAACCAGGCGAGTATTTAACATTCACTCAATGTCAATAACTGTACTCTGTGAGAATGTTATCCAATAGAAATATTTTGAAATTCTGAATTCAATGTGATTCACCTGGGAGATGTGCTGTGCCCACCCATCCCTTTTGCTCTTCTTTTCCCAGAGAAATGACGTTTCCTAAGTGTTTCTGCTGCGCGTTTCTGCACACTGCACGCCCCAGCCCTGGGCCTCCTCTGCCATCTGTGTGTTTTTGATGGAATAGCCTGAAGATCTATTTTAAAAGGTTTTCCTAATGTTTCAGACGGTGGTTTTAAGCCACGAGTACACAGGAAATGATGCTATCAGCTATTAACATTGCCATCTCGGTGTAAATACCCAACCTTCCCTACTGTCATTTAGCATTCTGCTGCTTCCAATATCTTAATGCTGGCATTAAGATCACAGCCCTTCCCTCTGCTGGTTAGCGAAGACTTTTTAAAGTGCATTTTAAGTTATTGATGCAATTTGATATTTTTCATAATTTCTATTTAAACTGAAGTTGCATCATCTTTCTCGGATTCATCTCCTGCAAGAGTTGCCTTAAGCTACAGGATCGCTTTTGCTACCTTTTGTGTTGTATGTTTAACTTTCATAATAAACTTCTGTGTAGCAAACCTAGTTGCTGTGAGGTCCTTTCTGACAGCAGGGAGCCCTGGCAGGAACACACTGCACTGGGTGGGCAGTGGGGTCTGCAGTGAACATGGTCTCTCTGGAGAGGGGGAGGTAAGAAAACACATCTTTACACTAAGGTTGGTGAGGCACAGGCTGCCCGGGGAGGTGGTGCTGCCCCGTCCCTGCAGACAGCCAAGGTCAGGGAACGGAGCTCTGAGCACTGATGGAGCTGCGGGTGTCCCTGCTCACTGCAGGGACTGGGAGCAGATGGCCCTTGAGGTCTTGTCTAACTCCAACCACTGGTTAAAGGTCACGCTGCTGTGGATGAGGAGACCAAAGGAAGGTGGTTTACATGTTGGAGGTGAGGAACTGTAGTAAAACACTGCAGGGCAGATAGGAGTGTTACCTGCTACACCCAAAAGCCTCCTCTGAAGCTACAGAGTTCGAGGTGGTATAACTTGAAGCAGCCAATGGGACAGCATTGATCATGTACCAGAATCATGAAGACTTGTTTTAGTAACTTCAGGCCCAGAGTCTGCTCTGAAAGTGTTTCCCTGTGAAAGAATGAGGTGTAACCTTATTTCATGCTTTTTAAAACTTGTCTCCAAATGGAGTGGAGCAGTGCCTGATACCCACCACCTGCTGCCTGTGAGCCCTCTGAAGAGCTTCTGCAGTTGGGAAGGAGCAAGTTCTGAAAACAAGACCAGATGCCAAGCAGTGTCAGTCCGTGTTCCTGAAACTCCCAATAAGCTCTTGCCTGTTGTACAGTAACTCATGCCTTTCTTTCCAACCTCTTGCAATTATATAACCTCTTACCCTAAGAGAAACCAGAATGTGTACCATTTGCCTGTGTTACTTAGGTTTTCAAAACCTGCATGAGTTTTATGGGCTCCCTTTGACAGGAGCTGTCCTGCTCCAGGCTCTTGGTCTCCTTTCTGTAGCAGGCAGTGATGGAAGTGGGGGTGCTTTTCTGCTCCTTCATACTTTGGTGTCTCTCAGGAGCTTTTGCCGCATAGTGGCCAGGAGGTTACAAGAAGGAAGGTTGGTTTTGGGGATGTCCAAAACGTCGTGGCCTGCTGAGATCTTCACAGGGCTGCTGTGTTTGGTCTGCCTTTAATTAAGGACACAGCTTTACTGCACTGTCTGCACTGAAGTAGAGCTGATTTATTTAAAGTATGCTATTTTGTTAGGACATTTTCCATGCAAATACGTAAGTTATGAAAGTGGCTTCGAGGAAGAGAATTACAGTGAGATGTTAGAGTGGAGTGGTGCTTTTGCATGGGTGACACTTCTTGTAACTCATTTGCCTCATGCTGTCTGCGCCGCAACAAAATGCAAATCCTGGTGCATGCATATCCATCAGCCCCTGCTCAGTTCACAGCTGCTCAGGCTCATGGCTTAGGAGCTTTATTAAATATCATTCTTGATTACAGATTGAGATAAATGAAATGCCAGAATTGCCTCGGGCTTGTTTCTTTAAGCTCAGGAGTGGGGGGAAAAACTCAGGACAACCAAGCACTAACCCAGCTGCTGCTGTGACCCTGTAGTAGACAGCTGTGCAAAACTCAAACGTCTGTACAGGGAGTGGGGACGTGGAGAACAGGAATGGCTGTGGGTCAGTGTGACAAAGCTGACTGGATTCTGCTGTCTCCTGAGTGGTGCCCGAAGCTCCTGAAAGCGACCCTGTGCATCCCAGGCTGCTGTTCTCTCACAGAAGGTGGTGTGTCATAGATTCGCAAGCACTGATCTGATTTTCACCAAAACTGGTGACTCTAGAACATGCATACATTGAGATCTTGTTTCTAACTGTGGATAAATGCTTGTAAATGTTTTCATGCAAACATCTCCTCCTCGTGGAGGTGAGCGGAGTTGACAGCAAATTGATTTGGAAGATTCACAGTGTTCAGTGGAGGGAGAGAGGCTGGGCACTGCAAAGCCTCCCTGGTCCTCGTGGTGAATCTCTGCTTACAGTTGTGGCTCTGGGCTGCATCTTGCTATAGAGAGCTATCTCCTGCTGTCAGTCCATGCCTGGGGAGCTAAGTCTGCATACCACAGACCTGCCATCGAGCTCCTCCTGCTTGCTCTGCTCAAAGCTTGCCGAATTCAGCCTTGCTCATTGCCAAGACTTCTTGCTGGGTTTCCTCACCGGATATCTTTATCACTCAGAGAAATGTTTGGTACAGTTTGGGCGCAATGGGCTGCTGTTTTGTGGTGGTTGGGCAGGAAGAATCATCCTCAGCTTGGCAGACACCTGCAGGTTTATTTCCTGAGGATTTACACTTGGGAGTCTGACTTGGCGACCTTTGTAGGTTCCTTCCAACTCAGCCCCTCTATTTATTCATTGTGCTTTCTTCCACAGTGTTTGCAGTGCCTCTCCTAGCTCTTGCCCATGCTAATGTGAAAGCTGTGCCCCCAGACAGCGGTCTCGGTCTGTCTCAGCTGGGGGGCCAGTGCATTCAGAGAGATCACAGCGGTAGAGAGGTGCTGCCGTTCCTCCTGCCCTGGCTTGGGCAGGTTTGTGGGTTTAGGGTCAGGGGACTTCCAGGTGTGCCTACATGAGACAGGATTGACCTGTGCTGGAAAGCTCTGGTGGCTGCAAGCCTGGAAAGAGCTCAGCCTTGCATGAGGTCAGCTGGAAGCTGCAGCTCCAATCCACTTGCTCCTCACCAGCTGACTGAGCAGCCCCTGCTTCCCACCTGGCGCTGGGACAGCTTAGGACTCCCCTCATCCCTGACTTGCTGGGGTGGGTGCTTCCATACCGAGAACGGATCCTCTTTTTGATTCTTCTTTCGGTTTTGTTCTGCAGAGCAAGGGGGACCAAGATGTGGTCTCTGTGCACTTGTGGAATGCGTGACTCCTTCCACCACTCCACAGCAGCACATCCCTCACCACTGCTTCAAACCCCACAGCATTCTGCTGCCTGTGTCCATCCATCTGCCCAGGCTATGTGCTTCTGTTTGGCCTCCGGTGCTGAAGAAACCCCTCTTCTAGGAAGAGCTTGGCAATGCTAAAAGCCTGGCATTTGAGCTGCAGTTATGCAGGGCCTTGCTTTATCCCAGGCTGAAAGGAGCATCTTGCTCCTCTGTGGTAGGTAGGGACCCCCATTTAAAGCTATCACTAAAAGGAAGAACTGAACATCATCTTTCTTGCACCGTCTTAAGAGTGTGTCAGTGTGCGGAGTAACTTGGGAAGAACCAAATCATCACCCCAAAACATGGGAGCACAGGGCAGCATAGTGCTGCATCACAGTGTGCATTGCTCCCAGGCTGAGCAGCCTTTGGGATAGAAGA
Organism: Odontophorus gujanensis; assembly: GCA_013399175.1. Taxonomy (NCBI): domain Eukaryota; kingdom Metazoa; phylum Chordata; class Aves; order Galliformes; family Odontophoridae; genus Odontophorus; species Odontophorus gujanensis. The sequence goes on along the minus strand of VXAB01009774.1, from coordinate 47,949 downwards.
GCAATGGGTGTGTCTGTTCCTAATGAAGCTTATTAGATCTTGCCCTGCGTGCATCATGGCTTTAAGTGCACCTGAAGGGGTCAAGGTCTGCGAGTGGCAAAGATGGGTGAGGAAGGAAGAGCCCAGTTCTCAGGGTTGGGTGCACACCTAGGTGAGGGAATACCTCCTGCCCCCTTCCCTGCACAGGGAATGCTGAAGCCAGGCACGCGGGCAAGGTTAGCAGATGCCTTGAAATGTTTCTGTGAAAGCAACGTGCATTGTTAAATCTCATCAGGAGAGGGCAGCTCACCTTCACTATCAGTGCAGCTTGTCCCGCAGCACTTCTGGTCACTCTCGGTACCTTTAGCATTATTTTTCCCCCTTTCCTGTAGTTGTGACCCCGGCCCAGCAGCAAGCAGCCAGGGAATGGCAGCAGCAGGGGCACAGCTTGTGCCAGGTTCTGGAACCCCTGGGTTTCTGCTCTGGCTGTGGATTCCTATCATTGCTGCCAGATATTTTTAGAGGCGATGGTCTCACTTTGCACTAGGGGAGGTTCAGGTGGAATACTGGGAACAATTTATTCTCCCAAAGAGTGGTGAGGCAGTGGCACAGCTGCCCAGGGAGTGGGGCAGTCACCATCCCTGGAGGTGTCCCAGGGCCATGGAGATGTGGCACTGAGGGACGTGGGCAGTGGACATGGTGCGGGTGAGCAGGGGTTGGACCTGGGGCTGTGAGAAGTCTTTTCCAATCTTAATGGTTCAGTGGTTCTGTGATATGTAAACAGTGAAAGAATTAAACCATGAGGGCTTCTCGAGGAGATGCTCCAATGTGTGTCTGTGGTGGGGCCTGGTGGTGGTGGCATCGCAGCCCCCTGGGACAGCCCCGTTATTGCCACCTGTGGTGATGCCAGCCATGTGCCTCCAGGTCTGAGCAGATCAGGTTGGGGCATCCCTCCCTGGTGCCTGGAGCCTTCAGACATCCCCTTTCCTCCTGGAACACCCGTGGTCCCCACGAGCACCCTTGCCTGGTGCAGACTATGGCCACGTACCACGATGGGCAGCTTTGTGAGCTTGGACTGGAGAACCGGGCCCTGGGCAGCCCGACCTGGTGGGCGGCAGCGTTGGAACCGGGTGAGCTTCGAGGCCCCTCCAACCCAGCGGCGCTGTGCCCTGCGGCTGCGGGACCCCGCAGCGTCTCCTCGCTCCGCAGCGCTGACCTCGTTGCTGCTCTCTTCCCGGATGACTCACACCAGCTCTCCTGGCTAAGCTGCCCGATGCCGCTTACTAATTTCCACCCGAGCCTTTGTTCCCCACCCCTATGCTTCAACCAGAAAAACGAGATCGGGGTTCGGCGGTTTTTCCCGGTTGTTGTTCCCTGGCTTACCCAGCACGGTTCCCACGCGGCCGCATTCCGGCAGAGCCCGCGGGAGCTGAGTCAGGGCAGGGGCAGCGGCTGTCAGTGGACGGCTCTGCCCCAGAGGGCGGCGGGCACAGCTCAGGGAGCACTGGGACCCGACTCTCGGACACAGGGTTGGCTGGTGAACCCGCGCGCTCCTCCTCCAACTCGAGGAGCTCTGTGATGCTACGTCTCCCACACCCCACGCCCCGAGACGGGCCTCGAACCCGCGGGCTCCCGCACCGAAACCGCCCCCCGCCCCCAACCCGAGATGCGAAGGGGCGTGGCCACACTCCGGACCCGCCCCCTCCCTCCGCCCCCGGCGCGGCCTCGCCTGACGACGGCTGCAAAGCGCTTTTTCAGCAGCCGCANGCCGCCCGCCGCTTTGTTTCCCGGCTCCCTGCTCCTTTTGTCTTGGGCCGCGGTCCCCTCCGCCGTCCTCCGTGCGGGCAGTGCCGTGCCCCCCCACCCTCTGGGCCGCCGTCTCGTCCTGATTTTCACCCTGAATCCCTCCCCTGACCAACTCCGGCAGGTGCGTGTGCCCCGTGCTCCTGGGCACGGGGAGCGGCGCTGTGCTGGGGCTGCTCCAGGGAGACTGCGAGCGCCGAGGGCTGCTGAGAGCTTCGGGTCGGTTGCAGCCTGATGGCTCTGAAATCTCGGTGGTCTCCTTGCTGCAAACATGCTCCTGTTCCCTTGTGCTCTCCTGAAAGTCTGTGGTCCATGGGACGACAGAGTGGTTGGGTTGCGAGGGACCTTAGAGCCCACCCAGTTCCAATCCTCTGCTGTTGACAGGGCTGCTGTTTTCCAGGTCAGACATTACCTGAAAACAGGTGTACTCTGAAATTGTGTTAGTGACCACTGCTAAGGTATATGTTTCACCGACTCTCCTCAGTCTCCTTATTTTAAAAAAAAAGTGAAGAAAGGAAGAGAGGTGGATGGAGGTGTGACTCTTGTTTTCCAAAGAACCCCCTGAAGAAGCCCGTTAACACAATCACTTGGCTAAAATTATATACTGTGTTTATGTCTGTGTGTACACGCACATAGATGTGAGAGGGAGGAAACTCAGCTGTAATTCTTGGAGTAAATATAGCCACCACGTGATGAGTCTAATGTATAATTAGCATGACCTGGTGGTACGGAGCAGGAGGCTGACTCGGCACTGAGACACTGCCCTGTGCTCGTGGTGCTGCGTCCCTGCTGGTGGAGCTGCTTTGGCTGTGGAAGTGGAAGTGCTGCTGGAACTGGGATCTGTGCTGCCCTGCTGTTCCACTCAGTGCCTGTGTAGGTCTGCTCTCAGCTACGCTCATGGCAGCACTCCTGACCTGCTGACTGGCTCCCAGCGTTGTGCCTGCAGTAGAGATGACTGTGGGGAAATGCCAGGAAAACCTCTTACATGAGTTCTTGGATTCTGTTTCTGGCTGCGCTGTTGACTCACTTTGTGACCAGAGCTTAAACAATTTCAGCAAGGCTGAGTCTGGTGCTTGGTTGGGTACCTGGGTCACTGTACCTCTCAGGCTACATTCCTGCTGTTTGAAAAGAGAACAATTAAATCCTTATTTTGTAGTGCCTATAGCTGTGTTATTAGCGTTAGATGTGTAATTTCTAAGGCACACTTATGTTTCTGTTGCCCTTTATACTTTCTTTTTTGTCAACTTTTCACTTCTGTTTGGTGCATAGTGATTTGTCTTCTCCTTTCCCCCTTCAGAAAGACAAAGGGTTAGAGCTCTCATCTGTATTTGTACTGAGGAACAGGGCATCTGTGCCACAGAAGCGCAGAGAACTATCCCAGGTTCCTTGCTCTTCCCTTGGCTCTCTGCTTGTGGAGGGAGAGGAGGGTGCTGTCTCTTCTACGTTTGGATTCTGGGGACTACTCCTGGAGAACTTAGGTTCTTGTTTGCAGCTTTAACGCACAAGTTGCTTGGTGAAGTCAGCTTGATTCTCAGCAAAACAGAATGAAATCAGCCTACGTCTGTTTGCTTGCAGTGTGAGAGAGGTCTGAGTAACAGTGTCATGTGAGCTGTTTGCATGCTCACAGACCCATGGTTGCAGCAGTTACACTGGGCTACAAACCCAGCTTGGATTTGTGTTTGCCTTTTAATCACATGGATTTCTGAGGAAGCCCTGCTGGCACTTGCTATGAGCATACAGTCTGTGAATGTCCAGGAAATACTGACTTTGACAATAAGTCTCATGCTTTGAAATCACCTCTACTGTTTTGGAAGCGTAGCTTCTGCTGGGTTAAAAGATGCGTAGCTTTCACAGCAGCATCTTTGGTCTTAGAGTCATAAATGGTAGCAGGAGGCTGTTGCATTTTGGAAATATCATTTAATACATAACTGTCTTTTCCAAGGAAGCTGCAGACTTGAGCTCCTCAGGCTGCAAGGCAGCTGCTGGTCCCTGGCGCATAGGAAGCAGTTCTGCTTTATTGTGTGCCTCTGTGCCTTTTGGTTTTGTCACTGCTGTTGGTAGATAGACAAAAAGAGTACACTCTTTTTGAATTTGTAGTGTTTTCTGGTGTGGAACTTCTAGGCACAGCCGCCTGTGTTTCTTATTCACTCATCCTTTTGGAAACAGTTTTGTTGGAAACATTTGTATACGGTATTTACAAGCAGGATCATTGTAGTTCTGATGTGGAAAACTTTGCCATAGCTCAAAGCTATGATCCCAGGAAGGCTGCACTGTGCAGTAGTGACAGGCACATAGGTCAGTGCTATACTGCAGAGACTCCTTTAGTGTTACGAGAGTTAAAGCAGAACTAGTGTTGATCGAGGGAGTGCTGTGTGATTTGTAGTTGGAGAGAGTTTCCTTTTTTCCACTCATAGTATCTAAAAGGGACTCTGGAACTTGGTACACACAGAAGGACATAGCTGCTATCTGAAAACTGCAATACCTGAGCTGTTAGCTGAAGGAGGCTGTAGCTCCTCTGCTGAAGTTTTCTAGTGAAGGCAATTTGCTTAAAGCTTAAGAACTAGAAGTAGAGAAGAGAGGGGTGAGGGATGTAAACAAACTGTCAGATAACTAAACCATAATTGACTTGCAGCAATTAGTAAGGAATAAAACCTCAAAATTATGAGCTTGTGCTCTATCTTACAAATACCAAATCCAGGAGCATGATTGCATGCTGCTTGGAAAGGCTCCAAAGCTGCAGTTGGAATATCTTTATCTTCTCTTGCTTTTCCTTGTCAAATCTGCTGTCCGTTTTCTTATAGAAGCTGGTGTGTGTTGAAAAAACTGTAAGCTGAGAAGATGAAGTGCCTTCCTACAGCTGTAGCAGCAGAGCTGCTGTGAATGTGTTGTATATTTATCTGTGCTATACAACTGCTTGGTCACTTATCAAGCCTGACTGAAGGATACACTGTAAAGTATATCCAGGAGTTTGTGGAGCGTGTATGAGAATGCTGACTGACACTGGTGGGTGTTTGCTTCGGTCCATCATATCGTTGATGGGATTGCCAACCCAGCTTCTCTTACGTGCTGCACACTGGTGGGTAAACAGTGGTTTTTTCTGTTCTCGAGAGCAGGTTTGTGCTGATAGCGTGAGTCAGGTAGGCTTCTTTGTCAATTGCATGCCTGTGTGTTGTAATGTACTGTTTGCCGATGATGACTTTCTGTCTCATCCATAACCTTTCTGTCCAAACATAGGGTGGGTGAACCAGTCTCTGAACTGGAGAAATGTAGTTGTGTTTTTTTTATTTGTTTGTTTTTTGCAGGAATGCCTTTGGCTCAGTCTGTAGCGATTCTCCAGAAACACTGTCGCATTATCAAGAACGTCCAAGTTCTCTACAGTGAGCAGGTGAGTGCAGGTGGTCTGGTCACATCCCTTGCCTCGTTGTGTCTTGCAATTAAGGTGCTATGGCACACACTGATACTGTGTCATGATAGCACATGCGATCTAGTTCAGTTTTGAATAATACCTTAGAGGTGTGGCTGTTATAACAGTTTTGCATCAAGAGTGATAATCCTCAACACACCCTGCAGAGGTTTAACAGACACTGGTTTTGTGTATGTAGTGGAGAGGTGTTTTTGTTGTTTTCCCTATAAGAAAGTTCTGTACATTCTATAATTTGCAGGATAATTCTAGCCTATTTTTTCATTGCTGTGTTACAGTATGGTTCAAATCATAGAGTCATTAAGGCTGTGCAAGACCTCTCTGGTCTTTTGGCAGTGCTACTAGTCAGTCAGCAATGGCCTTTTGGGATGAAGAAACATAGAATCACAGAATCGCTGAGGTTGGAAAAGACCTCCCAAATCCCCAGGTCCAACCCCAGCCCACCTCCACTGTGCCTACTGCCATGTCTCTCAGTGCCACATCCCCGTGTCTCTGGGACACCCCAAGGGTGGTGAATTCCCCACCCCCCGGGCAGCCTGGAGCAGTGTACTCATTGCTTTCCATGTTGGTGTATTGTTGGGTGGTGCTGAAGCTGTTTGGAAACGCTTCTGTGATTTTCTGGGTCTGCAGATCTACCTGCAGAAGGGGCAGTAATTTAAATGTTAGGTGTTTTAGTCATTCTTCGTAACTGAAGATTTATTAGCTCCTCATATGCTTGACTTAGTCCAAAATAGGACTAGAGGTGAAACTGTTGTGCTGATTCAAGTAAGTGTATTATATACCAACTTTGCTTTGAAGGATGTGGAAGGGGAAAGGGGATGGGGCAGAGGGGGGTTGTGACACCAAGCATGTTATGTGAAAAGAACTTCGGTCAGAAGATTGTATGCATGTGCTATGGATATTTGCATCAGGGAAAAAGGTGAAGCCTACCAATTTTAATTTAAATTTAGAAGTACTGATTGAGGTCTCACGCGTTTACAGTGAGAACTGAATGGCTGAGAAACAAGCTCAGATCTGCTGGTTTCCTGTTGGATGTGTAATTCATGTAATTAGATGAGTTGCCCCTTTTTGTTTCAGATCACGTGAATTTCTGTCTTTCACAATGATTGACTGTTTAGTTATTGAGAATGTCGCTCAGTGTACTTGATGCATTTGGGGGTGTTTTAGTTGTCCTATTGCAGTTTGTTCCAGAATTGCTTCTAGGTTTGTTTACATAAGCAATGAAATTGCTGTTCCTCTTGTTTTTTTAGAGTCTTGGGGTGAGCAGTCCTGTGCTAGAAGGCATGATGGACCTGTGCCTTTTATGGGGCGTTTACTTACTTCAAGTTGGTCCATCACATTTCTGATTCTAGAACTCCAGCAGCAAGCATTTCCTTTCAAAAATTAATATGACAATTAAATGTAATTAAATCTGCCCACGTCTCTCCTTTTAACTTAAGTGGGATGCCAAATCTTGATTAACACTTTTCCATGAATAAAGAATTTTAACTCCTTTTTGTTCAGTTTAAGTAGAGTGCTCAATTACCTTTGTGTGTTTTCCTCAATCCCTTCCTCTGGAATTGGGCTGGTGGGGTAGTACAGCAGTGAGGGTTTTTCCTGCTCTTTGTGTAGACTGGGAGCATGGCTGCCCATCTGTTACTTCCTCTAGGGAGATCCTTCTCTCCCCCTGCTGCCTGACACCTTCCTTCTTCATACCTGAGCTTCTCTTTTGGATGTTGATAGTCACAAGAATTAAATCTGTCCCAGCGGAGTATGGGAGCTGTTGGCTAAGATAATTAGCAGACTTTTCCTCAGTTGTATTTTTTTCCTCGCCCACTCGGAAGTACTTTAATGCTCTCATTAGTTTTGGAGTAGCTTGCCTAGAAACCAGTGAGATGCAGATGGTATCCCATTTCAGAGCTACCATGCTGTTGTATTTTAGATGTAATGCAACACAGAGGTTGTTGGTTTTTTTGGTGTGTATATGTATCTGTAGCCTTTCTAAATTTGTTTTATAAGGAGCTTAAGGGGAAAAAAACAAACAAACAAACAAAAAAAAACCCTCCTGGGATCAGAATTAGATCCCTTTTCTCAGACTTGTGGCTCCAAGACAGTGCTGCTTCTAATCTGTATCACAAGAGGTTTGCCAGCAATAGTGAGTGAAGTGTTACTGCTGTGCAGGGTCCTGTTAGGACTTGAGATAGCATGAGGAAGGAGCAAGCAAGGGTGTGTGGGGACTGCTAAGTCACAGCCTGGACCTCTGATTGAGCACTTGAAGGAAAGACCTGACAGCCCTGGGAGCACAGGTGAAGGTAATTCAACTGTGTGACTGGAAAGGATGGGGCCAGGCTGCACCCCTCTTAGACCTCACTTGAGGGCTGACTGCTACTGATGAAGGATCTCTTGTTGGATATCCCTCCCTTCTGGAGCTTTTTCCCTTCACCTAGATCCTCTGGACGGGTGAGCGTTCATTTTCCTTCATTTTGTAGCAGCTCCTTTTTTGCGCTGATCCCTTTCCCTTTACAAAGGAAAATGGGAAATCGGCACCACATGGCATTGAAAAACCCTTAGGCTCTGGACCTAGCCATGTGATGCTGAGGATGTGGATTGGGAAGGGGTGGGAGTTGCATAAAAGTATCCAGGCTATGGTGCTGGCATGGCAGCAAGGAGATTAGAAAATTTGGGATGAAAACTAGAGTTCTAATCATCAAAACACAGACTTCCCCCAGTAGACCAAAGAAGCGGAGTAGCAGTTTTAAGACTGCTTAATGCATAAGAAGGGCTGTTTGATGTGGCTGCTCATGCAGAAGGTGGAATGAACCCCAGATGTCCCATTTTGTGTTGATCTTCTGCTAGATAACTAACTGGAGCAGCTCTAGGGCGTGAGTATTGTTACCAGCCCATCGTGTAGCTTCTTTCCTCCTCTGAGCAGACAGTTATGGAGGGTAGAGCTTTTCAAAGCGGTTGTGTTTTAGGTGGTAGATGATCGAATAGGTGAACTAGGACCAGCAGACTGTATGTGCATTTGTGTACCAGTGCAGGAGTGAGCGCTTCCAGAGCTTTGTGGCAGGCCAAGGTGGTGTGGAGCATGTCCAGACACAGGGAAGCCAGCAAAATGTCTCCTATTGACTCCAACAGACTGCACATTAGGCCTTGAGTTATTATGATTCACAGTAACTAAGGAAACTGAAATTCACAACGGAGGAGTCTGAAGCCTTCCTTTTCAGGCCTGAAGAAGACTGTGACACTCCTGGCTTTCTGAAATGGAGAGCCCTCTTGCCATCCTTCTGTCAAGTGATGTCATTGTTCTAATGCAAGATGTGAGATGGGCTGTTATTTCTGCCTGCCAGAATTGTGGCAGACTACCCCTGCGTGATGTCTTTGTGTGATAGTAAGCTTGACATGTTCGTTTCTGAGGATGCTTGTTTTCTCCCTCAACTTAATAATGGGCAGATTCCCTTCTGGGAGTTCTTGCAAGATTCATTGTTGTTGTAAGACAACTGAAGGCATTGGAAGCTTTGGCCAGACATATTTGCATTAGATATATTAATTGAACTAACAGTTGTTTTCTGAGGTAGTTTTTTTTTTTTTTCCAACGTAATCCATTTGTAGACTGATTATATATCTGAATGGAGAAGCCTTGCAATTACACGTCTAACAGCTTTTCGTGTTTTGCAGTCACCTCTTAGCCACGACCTCATCCTTAACCTGACTCAGGATGGAATCAAACTGCTGTTTGATGCTTTCAATCAGAGACTTAAGGTAATAAAACACTCTTCCTTCAAAGAAAAGAGCGCAAAAGTAAACCCTAATATATACTGACAGTTAAAGTAGTGTAAATAAGTATGTGATCCTTTTATGCATTGAATGTGCCATATTTACTGCTGCCTTGTGATAACAAACTGCATTTCTTTTTTGCAATTCTACACCTGCTCTTTCAGGTAACTGAGTGCTGTTCTGCCTCTCTAGGATGCTGTATGTAGTTAAGATGCAAAATAAAGGGCAGGCTGGTTGCTAACCTTTCATGGCATTTATGATCTCCAAAAATCTGTTATAAAAGTGGTGTGAAATGGATCACTGTGGGACTTCAGAGATATGGCTGAATCGCTACAGCATTTTAAAAAGCTTTCATAACTGCAGCATTTAAAATCTCTAACTTCCTTGTTATTGGGGATGATCACAAATTCAGGCTCTGGCAAATGGCCAACTGAGCATGGTTCTCTGCTCAGTGCTCAGGGGCTGATGGAGCTAATTGTGTGCAAGTACTCTGCTCCAGCTGCCAAGCTGTTGGACATTTAGCAGTTGAAAGCAGAGGTGTGGGGTTAAATGTGAAGCCAGAAAATTCATACTCACCCTTGATGTAAGTTTGGTGCATGGTGCTCACATACATACACCCAGGCTTTGCAGCAGTGGGAGCTGGAACTGTCTTCTCCTGATACAAACAGCAGCAAAGCATCACTTTTCAAGTCACTTGAAAAGGGTAGTAGCAGCTGCAACTGAAGCTCTTCCTATGCCTCTGGTGTAAAATTGTTACATCTAGTCCAACTTTGTGGTTATTGGAGGCAATAGTAACCTGTAACAAGTATTTTTTTCTGGGAGATTTCAGTTTGTAACTGTTTGTTTCAGTTTGCAAAAGTATCTGTTCTGTAAACTCATTCCTACAAGGACATGATTTTTATTTTCTGTTAAAATTTGGAACTTCCAGTTATTCAAGCTGTTTACTTGCATTTACAGGTTTTTTTCTTTGTCAGATTGAACTTTATCAATGTAAGCTATGCCTGTCGAAAATCTTGGCAAAAAGTTTTTGTTTTCTGAGGAGTTGAAACTCAAAACTGAATTATTCCAAGCAGACGTCTTACTCCTTGCCAGTTATTTGAATGTCGCTATCCTCTTTTTGAATTACTACAGGTCATGTTTAACGTGTCTTTGCATCTCCAAGCAATTTTTGAAGGTCTTGCTTTTGTGTCACTTCAACACTTAGTGTTGTAGGAAACATGAAGGGATTTTCTCCTTGTCTTTCTCCCCATAATGTTTTGGAATTTTGTTTAAAAACAAAACACACCAACGAACCTCTTCTGTTATATAGTGATTCAGTGATCAAGTGATGTATCTTTTGTTTGTTAACTGTGGAGAAGAAAGCTGTGTAAAAGCATACAGTGCTATGAGAACTACTTGTGAAACTGTTCCAGAAGCTTTGTGGAAGATATAGAATGTGGCGTTGCTTCAAAGTGAGCATCAGCACTTTTTAAGGAATAATGTCGGTTTAGAATAGGTAATGCCTGTTTTTGAGGTGTGACACTGTTTTCAGTGTTGCTCAGCAGCAAAACTGGAAGAATTGGGATGTTTTTCCTAATTCTTTGCTTTCTATGATTTTATTTTATTTTATTGCATTTTTCAGTACAGTCTTGCTGTTGGATTTGGTTGTGAGAAAGAGGTTGAAAGAAAGCTACAAAAATGGAAGGGTTTGATAGACTCAAAGTAGCTCATGGTAACAGTATGCCTAAAAAGTTCCCTCCCTTTCTTCAGGGAGTGCTAGAGGTCTGTGCTGTCCCTCTATTCACTTTCAGTAGCCAAAGCAAAGCAGATGTTGCATGAGTTTGTTGCTTATAAGAGATTCCGAAGGCATTGTTTTAATGTGAATTTTACTGCAACAGCTCCTGCCCAGCTCCAAGGGGGAGAAGTTAGTTTTATAGTGCTGCTCTGTTATTGCTGATTGGAAGACAGGGACGTATCTGTGATCTGTACTCAGTAGGATCCATCAGAACGGCCCATGTGACTAAACGGCGGGTTTTACTCTGCTAAACCAACTAACTGCCTTGTGGTATAGGCAGCTGATTCTTCTTGGTCTTCCCAGTTGTTTGTTTCTCTATACGTAGACTTAGTCAAGCTAACCTTCTTTGTTTTCAAAAAACAAATAGTTTTCTTGTGGTATCGCCTGCTGCACAGTTTCTTCAATCTCTGCCTTTCATGATTTTGACCAGATCTTTGGACTAGATTTAAATTTTGCAGAGTTGTACTTGTTTCTTCCTTTGTGCTAAGCAAAAAGCAGCGTTGATGTGAATCAGTCTTCCACCCAAACTTAGAAGAGGGCTCATGGCACGCTTGTGCCTGCTGGCAGCACATTTCTCTGTGGAGTGGGCACCTTGCAGTACAACGTGCTGCCTTTCATTGGCTGTTCCCTTTTGTTGCTCTTTATTGTGTCTTGTGTTCAGCAGAACTTCAGGAGTACATGTCTGTTGAGAAATCTGCCCTTCTTTAGGGTAGCTTTGCCATGGTTTTAAGGTTATGTGCTTTGTGCTATGTTTGTTGCTTGTGTCTTGAAATGTGTGGGCTTTCTGAGCGAACTAGAAATGCTTCAGAGAACTCATACAACTTTTTATGAGTCAACAGCATACCACTGAATGTTGATTTTTCTTTCTTTTTTTTAATATATAGTGGCTTGGGTGTTGCAAATAGCTCTATTTAAGGTTATTTGCCAGGCATCTCCCCAGACCAGGACTTCCTTCTTAGCTGGCAATATTTTTAGGCTTTACAGCCACACATGGAGGCAGGGTCCCTGCGTAATTCTGCTTTGTGCTCCAGCTGAGTAGTACATCCTTCTAAAGCATAAAGGGCACTTTCCTTCTTTACAGCAGTTATGATGGGCTCTGCGTATCTTCCTTCTCCTGCTGATGGAGGAACACAAATGCAGGGTGGAAGATTTTGTTTGACTGTGATTACCCACTGAGCTGTGAACTGCCCAATGCCCAGTGTAGCCCCAGAAATCTAGTAACAGTCACCTAAAAAAAAAAATCACAAAATCAATCTTGTATGCTGGTTTGCAGTAATTTGTTGGGAACAAAAGAGCCGTGTGTAATGTTGACACACCTAAAACTGACTCCAGGGGAGCCCCCTGGAACATACAGTGAAGTGTGAAATATTTAATCCACATTAGAACTAGGTACTGTGGCTTTTGATTAGTTGTGGATTATTCTTCACATTCTCTGTAATGTTTGGAGATATAGAAATGGAATGTTACTGCTTAGTTTTGCTGTATTCATCATTTTCTTTAAAAAATAAAAAATAATTGGGAAGTCAAAACAGTGCAGTTAGCACTAGGAATTGCTGCCTTGAAGAGGCATTCTTCAAGGTAGTATGAGTGACCCAAAGAATGGCCTGCTGCATTGTTTTCATTAGAGGATCCCCTAACTAGATTACCTTTCATCTTGCCTAGGAGTAGTCTGTGCAGGGAATCAAGATGCCGGCGTGCTAATGGCAAGGCTACTGTTTGCACACCAGTACTGATCTATACAGGATTCAGGGGTACCGTACTCAGTCTATAGCTGTTCTTCAGTATTGGTTTCAGATATGCAATTGCTGAATGATTTCTTAGAGTTTCATCAGTCTTGAGATTTATGCTGGCAGAGGTGACAGGGAGAGTACCAAGCACTGTGAGCTGGCTTTGACTTCCCTGCCTTCTGACAACAATTTGCCTCTGCTCTGATGTGCAAATGTGGTAATGTTTGTTTCCTATGTTTCAGGTGATTGAAGTTTATGACTTGACTAAGGTGAAGTTAAAATATTGGTAAGTGATTTAAGACCTCCAGCCATCCTTTTTGATTACAGTGACCGGTTCCTCTCCTTTTTTCATTCTGAATTCATTTTTCAACCATTCTTATTAAGAAAGCAATAACTTAATAAATAAATGAAGATCAATCAAGTGTTGAGTTTGAGAGGTTTACCCATTTCCTTCAGTCTTGGAGAATTCTCCAATTTAAATGTGGTGTTGCCTTTAGTAAACATGTATATCATTTGTTCAGTATTCTTAGGGCAGACTTGTTTTGTTTTTCAGTGGTGTCCATTTTAACTCTCAGGCAATTGCTCCAACCATAGAACAAATTGATCAGTCGTTTGGAGCGACGCATCCAGGAGGTAAGCCAAAATATTTCAGGGAATGAGAAGTACACCTAGATCCTTGTGACCTTTTTCTATAAAGCCTTTCCTGTATGTCTGCCTGGAGAAATGTGTGGAGACTTCTGTTCTCAAATGATTTGAAGTTCTGTTTCAGAGTGGCCATGTTTTTATAGCTGGAGTCGTTGGCACAGAATGCTGTTCTCAGATAACATTAATGATCTCCCTTGAACTGCCAGTACCAGAGAATTCTGAGCTTTGTTGTTGGTACTGTTGTTTTTACACGTTCTTCCGCGTGGTTTGCTCTTAAGTGCCCTTAGGGATTAAGTATACCATGAACATACAGACATTTGAGCTGATGTCCATGCAGAGCCAGCCAGGACAGTTTGCTTGAGCTCTCTGCTCTGAGTGATTTGGTTTGCATCTCCCTGCGCCTCCTTGCTGCTCCTGGGAGTGTTTGGGAGGTGTGAAGCCTTGGGGCATTGTGATCAGGACCACAAGGTGTTTCTTTAACCTGACTTGAACCCACAGTGGCTCTTACAGAGCTACTTGGCCTTTTAACACCTCTATAACGTAAGTGTTATTTTTTTAAGCTCCCTGCTTACACATGAAAATTGAGTTTGTCTGTGGGATTTGTTAGATGATGAGAATAAGCAAGTGGTGAAACTGAAGACAAGGATATTTGTAACTAAACTGCACAAGAACCTTCAAGAAATGGAGCCTCAAACTGTCATAAGGGGAAAGAAGTTGAGCTGTGTATGGTTGAGATATTTTTCTATTGTTAGCTTGACTGAGTCCATTTGCAGTAGTCAGGGGGATCCCGTAAAGACTGGAAATTTGTGATCACTGGTAGTTACACATCCAGTCTTCATGCCTATTCTCTGCAGGCAGTTTCTTGCACATCACAGAACAGAGTTTACTAACTGCGGAGGGTCATGTGGCTAAAGTAATATCATTGCATAAAAGCCTGCTATAGTGGTTGAATATCAAATTTAGATAAATGAGGTTTGGAAGATTTCAAGCTGTAATACTCCAAGGAGCAGAGTAAGCCCTTTTAAATTTCACTTCAGCCATGATCTTAGCATTTCCTCTTGGGCAAACTCTGAGATCCATAGTTAGCTATTATGGAAATAGTATGTACAAGAACTTCATAGAGTTTAGGAAGGGTAGAAGTGTCTTCATGTCCTTGAAAATTTATAACTTTTAATTTGCTCTGTGACAATTTGTGAATATTTAAGGAAAGTTATTGTAAAATTGTGGTGCTATGAAACTTAGAAATAATTCTGAGCTGTAAGTATTGTTTTTGATAGGAATGACATGTTTTTTTACTGTATTAAAATTGCATGCATGCATGCACTTAAGTCTGTATTTTGGAATTGTGTTCTCATGCTTGTCAGATCCTCATACACCTGGTACATTCAGTTACAACTTGCTCGCTTGCTTCATCTGATGATAGTTATCACCTGGTAACATATAGATATGCAAATCTATTTAAGCTGTTGGCCTCAATCACATAAGCAAATGCTTATTCATTAATTTTGGAAATCCAGTATCTTCCATTAACAGTCTACTTTTAGAGTAAGTGCTCTCCAGTAAGCAGTCTGATGGTCATAAAGAATGTTTGAAGCGTATCATGCAATCCATAGTTTTGGTCATTTTTTCCTCCCTTTCCTTAAACAGAAAAGGCAAAACCAAGCAAACACACACAACACAGTGGTTTTCAGCATGTGGAAGGAATGATGATAGTGTTTCCATGCCCCTGCAAAATTTGAGTGGATGTGGGAAGAGAAAGGTGGGATCACTGCAGTGTGACAAAAGGACCAAGTCTCTCTGTGAATGGAAGTATGACACAGACATTTCTCTCTTTGTACTGTTACTTCCCATAAAACCCAATTCAAACTCTTTAATAAAGAGTATTCTGTTTGTGTTAATGTCCACTAGAATTTCATAACATAGTGTTGGATTTCCCTTAAAACCAAGGTGGTTGCAGCAGAACTTTCCTGCAACAGGACACAGTGACAGTTTCAAAGCATATTTCAAAAGGTTAGCAACGTTTTTCCTGTTGAAACCTTCAGTGAGCAGTTCCGTTTTTGCCCAATCAGTGGTTTTGAAAAACAAAATGTCATCAGAAATGTTGTAACCAGCTTTGTTACCTTTTGACTGATGTTAGTTTGAAACGTAGTATCTTTGCCATGGAGCTGATTTGAAATACAAGTGCTTTGAAGGTCAACAGCTTCATGAAAGCCAAGACTTTATCCCACTTTTCCATCTTCCTTCCATGGTCTCCTGACCTGAGCTCCTGCTGGGGAGTGCTTGCTCTTGCCAGTGGTTCTGTTGCAATCACATCCTGTGCTGCATCCTTGTGGATGTGGCTGCTTGCCCAAGTGCTGTTCAGCATGGGTAAGAGTTAAGGGAATGAATAGCACTCAGAGAGAGAAGTGCTGCAGTGGTATTACTGGAGGGGGGAGAGACCCCTGTTTTCCAGCTCTGTAGCTCTTAGAGGTTGCCCAGGCTCTCCTGTGGTGCCAGAAAAATCTTGTCCTTGAGACCAGTGGGACTTAACTTCTGACTCTACCTCTGTTTTGGCCAGGACTGCCTCCATTTTGCTGATAGCTGTGGCTTTGTCCCATCCAGCTCTATGGAAACTTTTCCCAGCTGCCCACACTTTGCTGCTTTCCTGGAAGGCAGACTCCCTTCCATTCCCTCTCCTGGAATGTAGCAGGAAAGAAGCAGTCCTTTTGCAAATTCAGCTATTTCTAGTGGAGTTAGTCTGCAGTGTACCTGGGTAGTGAGTTCAGAAAAAAACAACCCTAACTACTGAAAAAACCCACATAGGTATTTGAGACATAGAATCTTGAGGGACGTATGAGAGAGATCTTAGGGATAAATAAGTTCCTTGCCCTTTAAACCTCAACATCAACAAACATTGCAGGGGATGGGAATTGATGCGATGTGTATAATCAGATATCACACTTGGCATGACTAGGGGAAAAACACTTCTCCAGCTGGCTGTGGGCTTTGGAAAAGATGCATCATAATTTATCACATGAGAGAGACTTGTGTAATTTTCCTGCACATCAAAACATTTCCCTCTCCCCACACATTTTGCTTTGAATGATGGGCACATTCTGCAGAGAAGACATACACTGACTTCTGAAATCTTAATGCTTATTGCCTAACTGTTATTTTTCTGTCCTGGACAGTCTGGCATCGCACAGCTATCTTGTGACATGTCTCCAAAGCTGAACATCTAAAAGGCACTTTGTTTTAAAAACAAACAAACACAAAGCCACAATGAAATGCGTTTTCTCTCTAAATGATAAGCTGCTATGTTTTCTTTAAATGTGAAACCATAAGGAGAAAAAAAAAAAACAAACAAAAACGAGGAACCAATTTCATCTGTTCAAGTAGAAGAAAGCAGCTTCTTTTGCTGCAGGGTTTCTTTATTGTGGTGTTTTTGTTTTTTTGCCTCTGCTGTTTTCAAATCCTTCAGCAAATGAAGCAGCTTCCATGTGTTAGAATAACGCTGTGTTCCACCCAGTGGCTACTAGAGGCAGGTTGAATCCAGCAGCATCAGTTCCAAAGCTGTTCGTGAGCTCCCAGTCTCCTGGCGTTGTTCTTAAGCTATCCACAGTCTCACAGAACAATGTCTCATTGGAATAAACAGTGGGGTGACTTTTATTGTGTTTAGAGATGATGTTGAGCAATTTATTGCAATAAATCGGGACATGTGTGATATGATGACAACTGGAAGTCTGTGCATGCCCTGATTTACTATCCTTTTTAGAAGCTGGCCTATCGATGAATGTTTCTGGTGATACTGTTTTTAATTATTGTTACAACTGGTTCAGGGCTTGTGTGACTGAAGCCCTTCCTTCTTGTGTTACTGGGGCATGTGAGCTGGAGCTCCCCTTGGAAAAGACAGGGAGGGGCCTGTGAGCTTCCTTACCCCCTCCCCCCAACCAGGACCTCACTTCCCAGTGGTGTGAAATACCAAACTGACCAGCATTCTGGGCTCTTGTGCTTGAAACACATGATGATCAGTGCTGTGTAAGTGTCATACAACAGCAAACAGTTGTTTAGTGGTACTAGTAGCTGCTGAAACTATTTTAATGATGTTAAGTGATTGTTGCGTTGTATAATTGCATTGTTAGGGATATATTAGTGCCTACAGGCTTACGTAGGCAACCCTTATTTCAATAAATTTAAGGTGTCTTTCAACTGTAACAAGTGAGAAGCAAACCAGTTAGTGGCCTGTGTGATTGCGTTCCTCCCAGCTGCATCCTCAGACCTAGTAAATTAATTGACCTGATATGAGAGTGCTGTTAGATCTGAACTGCTAGGGTATTTTGTCAATTTTTGTGACGTTTTTTTTTTTCTTTTCTCTTTCCTCTTTTAGTGTATAATTCAGCTGAACAACTCTTTCACCTCAATTTCAGAGGATTGTCATTTTCTTTTCAGCTAGACTCCTGGACTGAAACTCCGAAGTATGAGGTCAGCAATCATTCTTGGTTAATGGATAGTCTTTTTGACTCTATGGTACTTGCAACACATCACCTACAGCGTGTCTAGCCTGCATGTAAAAGAAACAAGGAGTTTGGAAGAAATTTAACTTCTCAGTTGTGCTCTTATTTGTGCTATGTATTCATTTTGAAGTTAAACATTCTCCTCCTTTTAGCAGAAGACACGCACTTAGAGCTTCTGCTTGTATTATACACTAGGACTAATAATTCTTTTGTTGAGAAGAATCTGCTAAAAATATGAGCTCTCTCTGTGCAAGTACATAAATATTAAGCAATCTAATGTGGGACTGTTTTTTTATCAGATATTTTTGAATCTCATCAGAATGATTATGCAACAAAACTAGGACAGGGTTCTTAAAATACATTTTTGTTTTAAGTGTCCTTCAGTGCGAGTGCTTTTAGAGAGCCAAGTGAATGAGCTTTGTTTGTGATGCCTGTTGGCTAAATGTTTGGATGGAGTACTGAATGATTGAATGAATTAGTGTTCTCTGAAATCTTTGGAAGTAAGATCACGTCTTCTGTCATTTCCACCTTGAAACAAACATATAACTTGTTTTATATGAGGCTGGGGCTGCTTTCAGTTTTGTGTATGGTCCCCAGCAAAAAGAATGTGTGCAGTATGGAACTAGTAATAAAACAGGGAAGTGTCAAATCAGAATGTGAGAAATCAACCACCACAGTGGCATTTTTTTCATGTCACAGCTTAGCTCTTTTGAAGCTGTATTTTAACATACGAGAAAGCATGGAGCTGTTTAGGGAAATATACCATTTAACAGTAATGAAGGTCAGCTGAGTTCAGAAATACTAGAATCCTTAAGGTTAGAAAAGGCCTTTAAGATCCTAGTCAACTGTAACCCCATCACGCTGTGCCCACTAACCATGTCCCTTACTGCCATATCTCCATGGTGATACCTCTTCTTCCTGGGCAGCCTGTGCCACCTCATTTTCAGAGAAGTTCCTGATATCGAACCTGAACTTCCCCTAGTGCAACTTGAGGCTGCAAACTCTTGTCTTATCAATAGTTACTTGGGAGACAAAAAGTTGACCTTTTAGGGAGTTGCGTGGTGTTGCGGTCTGATTTGAGCCTTGTCTTCTCCAGGCTGAACAGCCTCAGTCCCATCAGCTGCTTTCTATAAGACTTGTTCTCCAGACCCTTCACAGTTCCTTTGCCCTTCTCTGGACATGTGCCAGAGCCTCAGTGTCCTTTCTGCAGTGGGGGACCCAAAGCTCCACACAGTATTTGGAGTCCAGTCTCACTAGTGCTGAGTATGAGGGCATGATTACTTTCCTGTCCTGCTGGCTGCGCTGTTTCTGATAGAAGCCAGGATGCCATCGGTGGTCTTGGTCACACTGCTGGTTCGCTTTCAGCTGGCTGTCAGCTAACAACCCCCCCAGTCCTTTTCTGTGGTGCAGCTTTCCAGCAATTCTGCACCAAGCCTGTAGCACTGCATGTACTTGTTGTGACCAAAGTGCAAGACATGGCACTTGATCTTGTTGGTCCTCATCCAATTGGCCTTAGCCCATTGATCCAGCCCATCCAGATCCCGGGGCCTTCTTACCCTCAGACAGACCAACACTTCCCCCCAGCTGCAGAATTATTGAAGGTGTTCTCAATCCCCTCATCCTGATCATCACTAAAATTATTATACAGGGCTGACCCCAGTACTGACCCCCGGGGAGTACCACTCGTGACTGGTTGCCAGCTGGCTGTAACTTTACCAGCACTCTCTGGGCCCAGACATCCAGGCTGTTTTTTAACAAGTGGGAAGTATGCCTGTCCAAGTCATAGGCTGTCATCTTCTGCTGGAGAATTCTGTGGGAGACAGTCAAAGGCTTTACTAAAGGCCAGGTATACTACATCCACAGACTTTCCCTCATCCACCAGGCAGGGCACCTTGTCATAGAAGGAGATGAGGTTGCTCAGTCAGGACCTGCCTTTTGTGAACCCATGCTGATCCTCTGGCTATCCTACACATCCTGTCTGATGGCACTCAAGGTGATCTGCTTCATGACGTTCCCTGATACCAAGGTCAGGCTGGCAGGCAAGAAGATGCCTGAATCCTCCTTCCAACCCTTCTTGTATATGGGTGTCACATTAGGATGTCTCCAGTTGCCTGGAACCTTTCTGGTTGATTTATCAGACCTGCTGATAAATGTTGGAAAGCAACCTGACAATCACTTGGCCAGCTCCCTTTGCACCCTTGTGTGGATCCCATCTGGCCCCAGGTGGAGCAACATGTCTTTATTTCCTCCTGAATTGTGGGGGTTTATTCTCCCAACCCTGGCTTCCAGCTCAGGGGGCTGAGTACCCTGAGGATAACTGGTCTGATCATTGAAGATGGAAGTAAAGAAGGAATTGCATACCTCAGCTTTTTCCTCATCCCTGGTAATGTTTGCTGCTGCATCCTATAAAGGATGGAGATTCTCCTTGGCCCTCCTTCTGTTGTTAATGTATTTGTCTAAGTATTTTTTGTTATCTTCTGTGACAGTGGCCTGAATAAATTTCTAGTTGGATTTTTACCTTCCTGCTTTTCTCTGTGCATATCCTAGCAACTTCCTTGTACACTTCCCAAGTTGCCTGACCCTTCCACAGTTGGTAAACTGTTTCCAAAGGGACTCTCCCAACCAATGTCCTAGATAGTCCAAAGTCTGCTTGTCAGAAGTCCAAAGTAGCATTTTTGTTGACCCCTCTCACAGCTTAACCAAGAGTAGAGAACTGTATTGTTTCATGGCTGCTATGGCCAAGGTGGCTTCTGACCACAGTATCTCCCACCAGTCCTTCTCTGTTCTTAAACATCAGGTATAGAGGGGAACCTCCCTTGGTAGGCTCTTACCAACTGTGTCAGGAAGTTACCCTTCACACACCCTAGGAACCTCCTAGGCTGTTTTCTCTCATGCTGTACTATATTTCCAGCAGACATCTGGTAAGTTAAAATCCCCCATAAGAGTAAGGGTGAGCAATTATGTGACTTCTGCCAGCTGCTTGTAGAATCTACCTCTTCATCCTGGTTGGGCAGTCTGTAACCAGGACACCAGCCTTTTTGGCCTTCCCCTTGATCCTCACCCAAAGGAGAAAAGCTGAAAGCTAATGATAAACCAGATAGAATATCCCAAGAAAGTAGAAGCTGTTCATGTACGAGTTTCAAGTGCATCTATAGATTAAATGGCTGAGCTTCTAAGGTCAATTTTTATATCATAGATCTGAAAGTGTAAGAATGTACTGATAAGTAGAGCAGAAAATTTATGCAATGATTAAGTGTTCATCGGATAAAAGCATTTTGCAAACCAACAAAAATGTTAAAGGGATGAAATTAATGCAGTGGAAGAGAAAAAAGAATTTCTACCTTTAAATAGGTTGTATTTAAGTTCTGAGAAATGGGCTATCGATCAGTTCAAATGTTTTTATCCTTCCAGTATCAGTGGTAAAACCAAGAAAACTTGAATTCTCGTTGTGCAGATGGCTAATTGACGAACTAGTGCCATCTTTTGGTGGATCAATGTAGTGAGCATTACACCCCAGCTTGGGAATCCCACTGTAGTGTAAACTCACATCATGTACAAAATTGGATTATTTATTTATATTGTTTTACCTCCACGTTTTTGGCTAGAAACTTACCTGGGTTGGTAAGCATGTACTGTATTTCTACTGTAATATTTGACCTGAAGAGTTTCTAGTGCGTCAAGTTAACAAGAATGTCTCTCTGTCTCCCCAGCCTAACTTTGCTCATGGTCTGGCTTCTCTGCAAATTCCACATGGTGCGACTGTGAAACGCATGTACATCTACAATGGAAACAGCCTGCAGGACACCAAGTATGTGCAGCTGATTGTGAGATTTTGATTATTTACTATGCACTTTCTCTCCTCATTTATCCAGGGTTTTGCAAATGCTAAATGTGATTATATATACTTAATTTTTTATTTCAGTTTAGGTCTTTTAGGAATTAGATAGTGTGCAGAATGCCTTTAGATATAAGCCTCTTTCCAGTTACCGTAGGCATTGTGCTCCAATCTTGTTATCAAATGCTGGTTTGATTCTTGTTACTATGAAATCAACTTGACGTACCTATTGTAGGCTAATTCAGTTAAACTGAGGCTTAATTCATGGGATGAAGGAGGAGATGTAGTGAGATGTAGGAATTGGAATGGCCTGCCTAGGGAGGTGGTTGAGGCACCATCCCTAGTGCTGTTCAAGAAGCGTTTAGATGAGGTGCTAAGGGATTTGATTTAGTAGCTTAGTGGGTAGAGATGGTGATAGGAGGATGGTTGGACTAGATGATCTTGTAGGTCCTTTCCAACCTAATGTATCTATGAATCTAGGAAGAGATGCAGCCAGATTATTCTTACACTCTTCTTATACTCTGTGTTTTGTGCATACTCATGATCTTTCCCTAAGCAAATCCAACTGCTTGTGGTAGGCAGGCTGTCAGTTTGTAGTGTATTGGTGCTATGTACATCATGGCAGGATCCTGCCAAGAGTCTTACACTCTCTTGCAGTATAAACATAAATTCTTTTAAAATTTAAGCTGTGTGTGTAATCTACCATTTAGTATTTTCAATTCCCTGGCTGAGTTTGCTGCTCCAAGGAGGTAACTAATTGAATAGTTGTGTTTGAGCATAGTTAGTGTTTTCTTTGTCATTGTGTTCTGTCTTCTTCTAAGCAGTAATTTACTGTACAGTATCTGATGTTTTGCTCTTTCTAAAAACACTGTTCCTGGAGTTTGTTACTCAAGTTAAAATTGGAAGAGCTTTTGTAAATTCTTCTTTATCCAAACAAATATGGTGGTAGTTTTGCAGAAATTATTGTAGTTTAATGACAGGAGAAAGTTTAACGCATCAGTAGATTACTGCTAAGAAGGGAGGAAACTTTGTTTTCACGGAGACTGTCTCCTAATTAGAAATAAATGCACTTCAGAGAAATGTTGTCTGTGCCTAACTGTGCTGTGCTGGGCTGCAATGGAAGCATGCTGATGTGGGGCTGTGCTGCATATGTTGCATGTGAACCTACCCTGCGGCTCTTGGCGTTGATATAGAGGAGAAAACCCCACCAAACTAAACCACAAATAAAGCAGGTGTTTGATTGAAGATATCTTGCTGGTTTCTGGAATACCTTATTAAATTTTATTGAAATAAAATGAGACCTGTCCCAGGAAAGCAACATGATCATGTATGGTTTATCTGCATGAGCTGCTTTCACATTCTGGACCATGGAGTACATTCACAGATGCAGTTAGAGCACATGGTGAAAATGCTTCTGCTTGGGTGATATGCCTAGTTCATGTAGTAGGTACCTTTAAGGACTATACAACCTCTATTTTCTTGCAAGAAGTCTGAAATGGCACGTTTTCATAGGAGCTATTCGAAGGCCAGATGTAGTAATCCCTGGAGTTTTTGAAATTTGCTGTTGGTTTCATTAATAGCGAGGGTCCTTTGTTTGAAACCTGCCTTGTTATTCCTCTTTCTCTGGGATTTCTAATCCTTGAGTTAAATTTAATTTTCAGTTTTCTGTCTGAGCTCAATGCTGCTTTGTCAAAATTAGCATGATCTTTTGCAGTGAACTGCCATCAGCTTGGTAATGGAACACTGGAAGACTGTGTCCTATGTACGTGTTTGTGTTGTTGGTTTCAGGGCTCCCTTGATGCCCCTCAGCTGTTTCCTTGGCAATGTGTATGCTGAGAATGTTGATGTGCTGAGAGATGGGACTGGACCCTCAGGTTTACGGCTTCGCCTACTCACTGCAGGTATTGGTGACACCCACAACACCCATATTCTCTTTGCAATGCAATTATAGGTGCTTTCAAAACGGTCTTAAATAATCTTATTTTAAACAATTGGAAGCAAAACAAAACTCAATCACATTTTCCTGGCCTGGAAGACACCACTGAGGGCTGTTCTCTGCAGTCCCATTAGCAAGAGGGGAAGCGTATCAATGCTATAGCCTGAGACTTCATTTTAAATTCAGTTCAGCTTTAATTTGCTGTGGAGCCAGCAGTGAGAGTGGTAGAGGCTAATGAGTAACTTGTCCTTGTACGTGCTTTCAGAGACTGGCAGGCCTTAGAAACTAGGGAAAGAGACAGTGCCTGCAAATAAGGCTTTTTCAGTGACCTTAACGTGGCAATGTCTTTTTAAGAAGAAATGCTGAGATGTTTGTAACAACTTTTACTAGCAGGTCCTGCTTTTGTCTTATGCTGATTACTAGCTGTGTTTATATTAAGGAACCACTTAGAATATTTTTCTGTTATGTAAAAGATGGAAAGGGTTCAAATTTGAGATAGAGAGTAAAAAATGATGCCTAAAAGGGAGCAGATGTTCTTGAGGTACTTTGGTTCTGTCTTTACAGAGGAAGAAAATGGAGAGCTGCCTAGGATAGGGAGTGTATACCTTCATCTGCTAGGAACGGAGTAATAATGTGTCACATCATAATAATGGAAATAATGCTGAGAAATTGGACGCTTCTAAGGTAGAGCATCAAGTTGAGTTAGAAATGTACGTGCAACTTAAGGGAGGTGTTGCCTGTGAATAAAATAATCATTAAAATATCACAGCAGTGTTCAGACTACCACTTGCAAAGAGGCATTAATTGGTACATACGTGTACGTGCATTCTAGGTGCTGCATTCCTGAAAGCCAATGGGTTCACAAACTGATTAATATCTTTCCACTTGTTGATATGTAGTAACACATGTCAGCCATTCATCTTTGTAATGGGCTTTCAGTGAGATGTGTTTGTAACAAGCACGGATGCCCTCTAATGGCTCCTTCTGATACTGAGAGGCGCCTCCTGTTCCTCAGGCTGCGGTCCGGGTGTGTTAGCCGATGCAAAGATGCGGGTATTCGAGCGCTGCGTGTACTTTGGTGATTCATGCCAAGATGTGCTGAGCACTTTGGGATCTCCGCACAAAGTTTTCTACAAGTCTGAAGATAAGGTAAGGGCATTGGGTAGCACACAGGACTTGGTTTGTTACTTCTCAGTTTAACTACAGGACATGAGCTTTGTGGGGCCAACAAAGCTGAACATTCACGTAGCACAGATGATGAGCAATTTATTTGACATACAATAGGCCAGAACGAACTGTTACGTTATTTTGTTTTTAAAAGTATTTTAAGCTAAATTGATGCAAATCAGTTTAAGTTAATAATAATAATAATCTGTCATATCATTTTTAATCAATAGGAAAGTTGATAAAAATGGACATTTCTATCCACATAAGCCATAGCAAGTATGTACTGTTTATTTTTTTAAAACATTTTATTTCATTTGAAATAACTTGAGTATAAATTTTCATCCTTTACTGATGTTTTCACGGTGACAGCATATGAGTAATCCTTTTCTTCAGATAACTAAGAAAGAAGAAGCTGTTGTGCCTCTGCTGGTAGCTGATGGGCTTGTCATGAAGCACAGTATCTGACATTTTTGAGCAAAGGCTTCAGTGAAAAATGAGATTATGACAATTGGTTTGAACATAGAGAACCAATTGTTAATGGTATGCATCTTTGGGAGTGTTTTTAACATCTGAAAAATGATTCTTGCAGATGAAAATCCACTCACCCTCGCCCCATAAGCAGGTCCCATCGAAGTGCAATGACTACTTCTTCAATTATTTCACACTTGGAGTGGTGAGTGGGAAGCTTCAATAAACAAATGCATGTGAAGTTTTGATTTCCCTGCACAGCAGTCCTTTCAGAATGCCAAAGGGTCTGTTAGATGCGGGACTGAAACTCTTGCTGCCTTAGGAACTTCTGCATGTGAAAATAAACTCTGATTTTTTCTAGCACTTGTGAATTCAATCAGTAGTGTTTTATCTTATCTAGCACTAGGTGGTGGGCTCCTCACTCTTGTGCTTTGTGTTCTCTTTAATTTTTTCCTTCCTTCATGCCTGATCCATAGGCAGACAGACTTTTTGTTCTGAAGTTCATGCTCTTGTTCTATAGAACTGAGACAGATGTTCCAGAATACCAGTGCTGAAAGCTTGCAGAGCTGTAGGGTATACCTATGTACCTCAACTTTTATAGTAATACAGCTATTTTGCTTTAGTCTAGATTGGTGTAAATAGTTAGTAGAAAGACACAAGTTCCTTAGAAAAATTGCCAAACTAAGCAAATAAAACTGCAGGAAGTGTGTATTTTTTTTTTAAATTTTTAATTTACAAATAATCTCATTCTCAAAAATTTTCATAATTCCATTTGGTTCCAGTTGGATACTGTTTTTACTCATCTCAAGTTGCTTCATGTCTGTCTGTCTTGTTTTTTTTTTTTCTTCAACAGGATATTCTCTTTGATGCAAACACTCACAAGGTGAAGAAATTTGTCTTGCATACAAATTATCCTGGTCATTACAACTTTAACATGTGAGTATAAAGAACTGATCTGTTAAGGACCATTTTAAAACAGCAGAAGAGGGCATCTTAAGTTCATTTTATAGAGTTCCTGTAATTTTTCCCAAGTGTCTTTGGTGTGTCTGGTAACCAGTGGAGGTTTCGTTATTAGCACATCATTTATTACTGTTTACTTTTTTACACTTAAATGTCTTTATATTGTCAAGTATGTCTAAGCTGCTTGTTAAATGCTCCTAGTTTGGCTATGTAGTTTGTGTTGGCTCTTCTGTTACCTGATAGCTTTACAATTTGCTCTTTCTTAGCTACCATCGCTGTGAATTCAAGATTCCACTTGTCATTAAGCGAGGTGAGTATGTCTTCTGTTGTCCAGCTTTAGGGTGTATATGCCACAAAACTCAAAATGATGATATGATCAGTTTGCATTTCTAGTCCATTCTTGATTATCAGAGGATAGAGATATGAATGTGTTTTCCCAAATAATTTGGGATGGAGGGGAAGATGAGCCAGGTAGATTTGAGCCAGCTGTCCTGGAAAGGACAACTGGTTGGAAATTAAGGGCAGAAAAGCACTAGGATCAGGAGTATGTGAGACATGGCAGACGTATTTGGATCATAGCAAAGTAGCAGGTTATAGCTATTTGTTTTGTGCTCCAAGTGTTGGAGTTGTGCTGTGACCATGTTGAGTGGGTGCTGTGCAAACACCAACGGAGACACTGCTGCTTTGCCTTCAATCAGTATGAGTATTGTTTGGAGCTCAAACCACGGTCCCTCCATGGTCAGTGGTCAGTGGACCTTGGTCAGTGACTTATGGTCCCTCCATGGTTGGTGCCAGCATTCCCCTTGTCCCTAGCTCCTGGTGAAGCCTGGGCTTGAGTGGATTTTTTTTTAGAGTTGAATGATGGTGATAGGTTAACAGTTGGACTTGATGATCTTAGTGGTGTTTTCCAACCTCAGTGATTCTATGAAATCTTATGGTAATCTTGAAGATGATTTTTTTTTGCTTTTTTTTGCTTTTAAAGTTAAAAAAACTTTAATATATGTTCTGCAGTTTTGTAATTTTTATTTATACTACCTTGTTTACTTGCTTGGATGATATGGATGAGCTGCAACATCACTGATTTTCTGTAATGATGCCACTCTCTTTTGCTGAAGTCAGTTCCTTTGCACCTGAAGACTCAGAATCTGTAAGGCAGTTAGTTGGAGCTGATCTATGCATTTTTCTATTTAACTTTTTAGTGATGTGCTGCTCACTCTTGAAGGGTTTATTCACGATATTCAGTACAAACATACTCGATAAAAAGTGGTGTCATTGGGAATGGGAACAAGCAATCAACATACATCATCTACATACTATAGGCAAAATTATGTGTCTGTAGTGTCCACTTAAAAATCTCCAAGCTCAGAAAATAGCATCACATGCTGCTTCCAGGCTCTCTTTTGGGATAGCAGTGCTAATTCAATGAGTGTCTTAGATGTGCACAGCTCAGTGCATGCAAGTATTCTAAACAGAGTGTGGGGGAACCGTCTTTGGTGGAAAATCACTGTGATCCAAAGACCCTTCTTCAGTATATATATTCACTGACTAGTAGTATGTGTATTTTGTCTATCCAGGGGATACTGGATTCTTGTGAGGGTTTGACCAGGGATGTGTTCTTCATCTGATTGATTTTCACTGCAAGTACTTAACTGTGTAAAATGCAATTCCCCTGTGGATGTCACAGCAATTTGTGCGTGTAGGAAAATGATGCCTTTATGCACAAGCTTATGTGAAGACTGATTTGTAGCTCAGTCAAGAGGATAAGCTTGAAAGTTCTGCTCAGTTTTCTTTTTTAAATTGTGTTCCCTTAGGTTATAGTGCAATACTTTAAATGCATTCATTTAATGATTCTTTTTATTCAGCTCAAGTATCACCACAAAGCTCTCCTGTATGCATCCTTTTTTTTTTTTTTTNCCTCCTGTATGGCTCCTTTTTTTTTTTTTTTTGTTATTGTTATTGTAGTTTTAGCATTTCTTTTTTCTTCACTTGTTTTGTTTCTAATGACCCTTCTGTTAAGGAAATGTTGAGGATGTTTAAGTTGAAAACAAATGCAACAAAACACATGCAGCGTCCATCTTTTCCCATCTGGTGGCAGTGCATGATGCTTACTCTCTTCTGTGTCATCCTTAGATAGTGAATTGACAGTTAAGTTGCACGGTCACTAAGCTCATTTACCATAAGAGGACTAAGTTTGTTTAGCAGGTCGAAAATACAGAAGTGCTTTCAATCAAATTAAAGACCATTTGCTACGTTGGGTTTCATTAGCATCCAGCTTCATTCCTGCTGCTTCAGGAAAATGTTTTCAGTATTTAGAAGTCCCCAAATGTATGTATAAAACAGTGCTTGAAACCACCAGCAGACAAAGGAATTCTGAGACTGTAAGCATAAATAGGATGCTGTCCTCACCTGCAGTTTTTCCTGTTGTTTCTTGGGTTGTGGGTATTCATGTATATTTCTGCAGTAGTGGCACTGGGGAACTGTCATTCCCAAGCTCTCTGCTTTGTTTTTGAGGGAGTTGTGCTTCAGCCCCAAGCTGGGGGCTTTGCCAGCCTCCTTTCCAAATGCAGTAGTGTTTGGACTTGGCTGGCATGTTGTATTATTTTGAGGAGTGTCTGTGGTAGGCATGTTAACCTGCACAGAGATGCCGTTTCTCTCAAAGCTCACATTCTTACACACAGCAGGAGAACTTAAGCATATATAGTACCAGGACTCGGAACTGGTAAATAGGCAGATTTATTTAATCCCATTAACTGGCATTTAATCAGTGTTGTTTATGATTCTAGTTGCTACTAAATGCTAGTCAATTTGTATATGAAGTGATGTAATAATTGCATGTCTCCCTTTATCTAAACTAACCTCCCTAAATAAAGGATTACACAGGGGTCTTTTTGAGCATGAATTACAAAGGCTTTTCTGGTTTTCTTTTACAGATAGTGCCGATTCACAGACTGAAACATGTACAACCTACAGTAAGGTAAGCCTGTGCAGAACTGAATGGTTTCTTCCTTTTCCTAAGCCCCTTAGATGATCTATGCTGAATTTGGAATGCATCTTGTAGAAGGAATAGCAGCTGTATTAAAATATAAAAGTTGCATAATGTGGTTATGCTTAGTGGCTCAAATGTTTGAGAACTGAAGGTATTTTAATAGTACACTTCGAGCACTTCAGGGTAGCTGCAGGTAGAAGCAGGACAGCAAGTGATACAGGAAAGTGAGAGAACAGTGGCTGGATGTTAACAGGAAGAGATGTTCTTAAACCAAATTGTCACAGAGCTTTTCTATCACATGCAATTCTTGAAGACATGCAGTAGCTAACTAACAAGGTCAGGTGTTGTTCCCCTTTCTTCTGAAGGGCACCGGTAGTTTGGTGTTGTTCAGGGCAGTAAGCCTTACAAAACTGTCACTGTCACTGTGACACCTCGTGAGGGCAGCAGACTGCTGGAGGATCAAATGGCTTGCTGTGGCCTGGGTGGAATTCCCAACTGGGCAGTTGGTGCTGTGTGTTTGAGAGCTTCTTTAATTTGAAAAATTTGTTGAAAATTCTGCTCGGAAGTGGTTCTACATTAACATTCAGCCAGGGTCAGTGCTTTTTTCTTGGCTCTGAGGATTCACTTTCCTCACTGAATTCTTGGTCCCGCACCAGAAAAAAAAAAAAAAAAAAAAAAGAACTGATAGCAACTTGGAAGCTACTGTTCTCTGCTTTCTGCTTTAAATTACATTGCACTCTTCAGTGCTTTCACCTATCTCAGCTTTGTATGGGAAAGTGAAGCTTTTAAGTCTGTTTACAGTGATGAAAATTGCTGGAATTTTGTGTCATTAAGTAGTGCAGCTTTTCTCCTCTCTCCCCAACCTTCCTGTTAAATGAAAGAGGGGCTTTAGGGAAGGGTAGTGGGGATGCTGCTTCTCCCTCTGCAAAAATATGCAAAGGGATATTTTGCAGAGGTTTTTCACAGCTGCTTAGAGGACATTCATTCTCCCTGCAATACTACAAGACTTTTCAGGTACATTTTCAGTGTAGGATTCACAGATCTTCTGTATAAAACTTAAGGCTGTTTTGAGACAAAAACAAGAATAAACCCTGAGAGCAATTCTTAACTCTGATAGTTTTTGTCACTAAGTATGGTCGTAGTCACAAATTACTTCTGTAAATACAACTTCTCTGTTGATCAGCAAATGAGTGTGTTGGGAAGATGAACATGATTGTATTCCTAGATTAAAAAATAAAGTAAATTAGAAGTTTTCCTGTTACGTACTTTAACAGAAGGTCTTTGATGTATTTGCAGTGGGACAGTATTCAGGACCTTCTAGGGCACCCTGTAGAGAAGCCAGTGGTACTTCACAGGTAAAGAAAGATCTCTTTCTTTTGCTTGGCAGGGATTAAGCTAATAACAGAGGATGGGTTTTTTTTTGCACTGACTGCTGCTGGGCTTCTTTATTGTCAAAGTTTCATGCTTTTTGGCCAGGAACAAGTCTAGATAACTGCTCTCACATGAATTAAGGGCTAACATGCAGAAAGAGAACATTTCCAAAGTTCCTTGAGCTGTAAAATCCAATGAAGAGCTAAGCAGCATACAAGAGGAATATTTCTGCTTATAATAAATACTGTAGGTTTATTGTACAGTCACAGGCATTTCAACAACATGACATCATACACTGGTGTCTGGAGCATATGGCAGCAATCTGTCTGAAGAAGTTTTGCTTTTGGGAATGTGCATGGTTGCTCTACAGTTCTTTCAGACTGACGGAAGATAGAATAATATACTTAAATTTGCTCTGTTCCTGCAGGGTTTGAGCTGGTTATTGAGCAAAATGGGTACTACCTGTTTGCAGAACTAATTGTTCTGTGGTATCATATAAACAATGTTTTATGTCAGGACAAGTGTAACTTATGGATACCATGCTCTTTCTTTCCCCTTATCCCTGTTTTATGCTAATGACATAGAGTAGAAACAAATGTCAAATAAAGCTGGAGTAAGGTAATGATTATGTATAGCCCTTGTCTATTATTTTCTGTGTTCAGGAGAGTAGATCACCCAGAATTCCCTTTACTGAGTACATCTATAAATGTCTCAGACATACAATTTGAGAAGTCTACCAGTTACAAGCAAGGCCAAAAGCTATTTCCTCATGCTTTTTTTTTCTTTTTTTGTCATAACCTAAAATGAACTGCATTGAGCAAGAATCTGCTGCTGTTGCATATCCAGTGTTGCAATAATCTTGAAATATACTATGTAATAATATGGAGATTATTCCATTTCTGCATCTGACAGACTAATTTTTAATGTGGGTTAGTCGATAACACATAGTGAATGCACTTGAAAGAGGGTAAGAGATTGAAGAATGACAGGGGATCTTGTGCAAAAATAATTCGTAACGAATTATGTGGTGTTCTGTGTACTTTCAAAGTTCATCCTGTTCAAGTTCTGTGAAATGGGTTTCCTGTAGAGGTCGTTAGTAGCTTTGACTTCTTTCTCCCTGGTTGTTAGGAGCCCTTCTGGAACACAAAGCTGAAGTATCCTCTGGCTCATGTGGAAACTAGCAGTGCTGTTGCATAACACAGACTTGCTTTCTTTTTATGAAAACCATTCAGTGCGATAAAAATACTGTAATTTACATTATATTAATGAATGGTTATTCTTACAAGGAAGTTCCCAGTCCTTGTGTTTCGATTTTTTCCCTTCTCTTCCATTCAGGTCATCATCTCCAAACAACACTAACCCATTTGGGTCAACTTTTTGCTTTGGACTGCAACGAATGATCTTTGAGGTAAGGAGAGAAAAGCTTGATCTCCCTGGGCAGAAGATCAGGAGTTTGCTGGTACTAATTCTTAATGGCTTCTTCTTTTGTATTTCAATAAAAGCCAGCATTTAAACTGTGTTTTTGGAGATGGTGAGCAGAACAGGCAACTTTCCAGTTCTTCTCAGGCTGTACATTTGCATGTTGAAGCTGGTACCTCAGCACTGTTACCTTTGACTTATACTAGCAGAAGTTATGTGAACTCAGCTCTAAGTACTGGTGGAGTATGCTGGTGTTTCAGTGTCGTGGAAGTCCAGAGACCTTTATTAGGAACTAGCCATGAGTTTTCTGTCCATGAGCTTGCTTTGCTTTGTTCTTGGGATTTCTTTGTTCAGGCAGATCGGTTCCATATTCGCTGTATTCACTCAGTCTGCAATTCTTCTAATTTTCCTTTTTCCCTGCCATCCTTTTGCAGGTGATGCAGAATAATCATATAGCTTCTGTTACTCTGTATGGCCCAACAAGGCCCAGCAGCCAGTTGAGAACATCGGACCTTCCCCAGTGAACATCCCCTGCAAAGTCAGCTAATCTAAATGCTACAGAATTAGTACAGCGTGCCTTGATTTGCTGCCACTTATAATACGGAAAGCACGTTATGATTTTTGTTTCTTTTCAATAAGCCTTTCCACTCCGAAGTGGTGTGGAAGGGAAATTCTCTCAACCCTTCATCATGGGGCGTGGAACTGTTGATGGAGGAAAGCAGCTTAGGTGCCTGTGCCGTCATCTGTTCCTCTCAGTTGCCCTCATCCTATGCAGCATAGAGCTGGAGAGTGCCCCCCATCTCCACCGGCAGAAGGGGGACACGGGAGAGGGACATGTAATGACTGCAAAAGTTAGAAGCACAAACTTTCTGAGCCTTGGAGCATCTGGAAGCAGGTATTGATTTTAGTCTGTTTGTGTTACTGTATTGATGTGGTGGTCACATTTTAAGAAACCATGTGTGTGTACATATATAGATATAAACACATCGATATTTCTGTGGCTTAGGACATTGTACCAAGTGTGACAAGGATGTATATATGTCCATGATTTCAGGCACCACATCTTCGTGTAACTTTAAACCAAGCAAGTAGCATGTGCATAATACTTGGTTGTAACATTTGCACTACATACACTTTAATTACTTGATAAATGTTTATCTTCACTGAGGAGCATCTGTGTACTGGGTGTGAGTGGGGTGTGATGGTTATTTAATGTACGCTGCGCATAGAGCTTATTTATACAGTGGATGGAGTTGATCCACCTTCCTGCACTAATACGTACTTGATGTGCTGAAACATTTTTTTTCTGCCGTGGCTGGTTTACTGATTTTTATTTGTTTTTTCATATGCAATTTCAAAAAATGCAGTTCTGGAAGAGATTATTTCTGTGATTGAATTACGTTTTAGTGACGAGGTTTGATATGGTGTTTCTTACTCTGGAAAAAAATGGGTGAAGAAATAGCATTGCCTCATTATCTGTCCGTTCCCAACCCCTCTTCTCCTGCTGTTTCCTCAGAGAGAGAGACACTGTATTAATGGTGTCTCAGAAAGAACTCCCCAAGCTCTGCCATCACCATGAACACCTTTTCTGTTACTTTTGATGTACGATTTTAATTTATGCCAAAGGTTTAGCCAAAGACATCCTTCTTGTCGTTTCACCGTTCCTGTACATAGGCGCTAACCGCACACCCCACCCCAGCAGACAGGACATAGGCCTCTTTCTAGTTGGGAGATGCTGCTCGCAATGTGTTATCCCAGGAGGATACTTTAGGTTTCTAGTTCTCTTATCAGTCTTATTCGGGGGAAATAGGTGGTCTGTCTTTGAAATATTGAACCCTTTTTAAAAATGGACAAGAGAAATGTATAATTTTATCCCATTTTTAATATTTTGGTGTAGCAACTTGTGATACATAGATGACAATTTTGTGAGTTTTACTATGTGTGTACAGATTTTTGTAAATATGACATTTTTGTAATTTTAACTCCATGTACAGTGTAATCCTGTATAGTTTATCAATGAATGCGAGATAGGAAATTGAATGTTAACAAGTTTTGGATCTCGGACCAGTAGCAGGGATAAATGTGGTGTGTGAGATGTTCTTTGCCATTTAGTCTTCCTGTATACTGTGATACTCGAAAATGTTTTGCTAAAACAAACAAACAAAAAAAAGCCACGTGGAGAATCTAATGGATAAGGAAAAAGTTACTGTTTACCTTTATCCCTAGGTGTCACTCCTGTTGAATCCCTGTTCAATCTGTGCTGTCTCCCGTGATCATTGCTTGCTAAGAAAATTCTATGCCTCAACCTTCCTTTTGTTTCCTCTCTAATTTTAATTTCATTTTACATAGCCCTTCTGTAAATTAAATGGAATAATAATGAGCATGTACACTGAAAGAAAAATAAAACGAGACTCTCAGTCACTGTTTTTGTGTTAAATACAGTTACTGGGTGTTTTTGTAACAAAACCATGGATGTTCCTGCTTTTTTTTTTTTATTATTTTTTTGTCCTTATCAATTAGTCCTTTTATTTTACTGCCTTTCAGGTGTGGTTTTTGAAATACCTTACTAGTATCCCTCCTTTTACAACCAGTTCTTCAAAGCAGCAGTACAGACAGGAGGGTACGTTGCAGCCTGTGGCACTGTAGGCACCTGAAATACGGTGTCATTACTTTCCCTGAAATGGGGATGATAGTCTTTAAGGTGCTGTAAATAACACTTATTGTGTTCAATGAATGCCATCATTCCACCTATGTCAGCCTTCAGATATTACCCTCAAACTGATCAGGTTTCGTGGTTAAACACCTTGTGCAGCAGAACAAAAAATGTCTGCAATAAGAAGAGCAGATGTGGTTTCTCCTGCTGCTTGCTTGTGCCTCGAGGTCCTTCAGCAGAGAAGCTGAGCACTTCCTGCAGGGAGAGGTGTTTCTCCTGCAGGTGGAGAAGCACTCAGCTGCCTCTGCCCCACACCCTTCTGGAATGTGAAATGGCTTTGGTCACATTGTGCTTGCTGTGTTCACACAGAACATTAGGATCTCTGTTTGGAGATGGTGTGCATGCTTATGCTGGACGCTGAAACATGATCATACTGCTAATAATTTAATTTTAATAAATCCTCTTCTAACAGTGACTTAGTTTTAGCTGAAGGAGGAGAAATTCTTGACAAAACAATTTCAGTAATGGCTATGCACATGCTCCTAATGTTCCCAAGCTGTAATTCACAGAACTGTAGGGGTTGGAAGGGACCTCTAGAGACCATCAAATCCAACCCCCCTGCCAAAGCAGCTCCCTAGCCCAGGTTGCACAGGTAGGCATCCAGGTGGGTCTTGAACATCTCCAGAGGAGGAGACTCCACCACTTCTCCGGGCAGCCTGAGCCAGTGCAATTCTCTAGGAATGGGAGGTCAAGACTGTATAGCCTGAGGTATTTAACAGCTTCAGTGCTCCCACTTCACTTGAGGTACTTGAGCGAGTAAAAAAAAGATTTATATATATATGTTATATATATGTATAACATAATGAAATGTTCCCTCTTAATAAGTTGGAGACTTTTCAAGGTCAGTCTTGAGGCATGGAAGAAAACATGCTTTGAAAAATCTTGCTCAGGCACTAAGAAAAACATAGCTTGTTACCTTGCTGTGACTTGTTCTTACCTCCTTTGCTCCCTGTTGTAGCCTTTTGATTTGCTGGCAAATCGAGGCCAACAACTGAGGTTCACTGATAGAACTCCACAAGGGAGGGATCTCTCAACAAGAGATCCTTCCCCAGTGGTGGTCAGCCCTTAAGTGGGGTCTGGGAGAGGTGGAGTCAGACTCCACCCCTTCTGGTCACACAGGTGCATTGCCTTCGCCTCTGCTCCTGTGGCTGACTCAGTGCTCACCTCAGGTGATCCATCAGTGGTTCAGGCTGTGATTCAGCAGTTCCCATACACCTGACTTTTGGGGTTGTGATGGAACAAATGTTCTGAGCCAGCTCAGATACAATTATTTCACGTCAACTTTTGTCCCACAGACACCAAAGCTGTTTTCCCTCCTACAGTGTGGTTGCACTGACATGAAAGCACTTTTCTGTGTCTTGGTTGATGAAACACAGCTTGGCAAAACACACATAGACAGGTGAATACATTGCCACCTGTGTTTTGGGGTTAATGAAATGCACATCAGCTCTGATTCATGCTTTTCATGCAAGGTATGGCCCAGGATGTTCCTGAGGTAAGGTAAGGTAGAAATAAAATGAGAGGCAATTGGAAATGAAGCCTTCTGAAGATGCAACTCTTAAGCATAAAATAGCATCAAGAGTTAAGGAAGTAGGAGACCAGACTTGAATGCTTTGAACATGACCTTTTCCATCCCCTAATTCATTCCCCTGTAAGTGCTATTAATTTGTTCATTTTAAAGTACATGTACTGCAGTTCTGGAAGCTGGTTTTAACATTTCAGACCTATGCCACAGGTTCCTTCTAATGCTTAACTTTAATTCCACTTCCCTCATGTGAGTGTTGATTTTCATTACCCGTCTCAGACACACACACAGAGAGCTAAAAAACAACTCCTTTGTGATTACAGATATGCATTCCCATCAAGTATCAAAGCAGCTTGAATCACTTGGTTCCCTTTTCTCCTCAGCTGGTTTGGGTGAGTTGCAGGAGAGCCTTGTGATGGCCATGTGTGGTAGGGAGCTGCTTTGGTAGGGAGTGCTGGGGGGAGACTCAAATGCACTTGTGCTTCAGGTTTAATTTCCACTCTCATTCCTCAGGTCAGCAAGCCTGAAAAAATATGGGAGATTGAATTTGAAAGTTTTACTGGTTTTGACCAATTTCAGTGGAGTTAGCAGCATCCTCAGGGCAATGCATGGGGCTGATTTTCAGGGCAGCCATTCTTCAGACTGACATTCTTCTCCTTCCCAAACCTGCAGGTCTCTCAGCATTCTCTGGGCAGTGTTCTTGGTTTTCATGTTTAGCATTAGATGTTTGATTATTTTTTGTTTGATGTTGCAGCTGGACTTTGATTCTGAGAACCCACTGCAACAAGATGAATAATTAAGGTGCAGACTGGAAGCACGGTATTTTAACACTGTTGCTTCAGAGCCATCCTTGGCTTTCTTTTCTATGGCGTCTAAGCCAGCAGTGGCCTGACCTAATGATGGATCTTGGCATTCCCTATCAGTACATGCCCTCAGAGATGCATTCAGAGGTGCTGAATGTGAGGCTCCAGCCAGCTCTGCTCCTTATAATGACCAAATCTGGCTGTGTATGTACAGTAGGAAAAAAAATGACTGTCTGTGGATCTCTCGGTTTCAATAAAACCTACTGTGCTGTGTTAGCTTCAGATATTTGCCTGCCCCAAGGGAGTCTACGTGCTTTGGTTGTTACCGATGGTGCCCACAGAGGACTTCTTTTTTTTATGTTTTCTTTTCTCGTCGTGGCTTATGGTAATGAATGGGACTGCTGAGCAAGGCTTTACATGAAGCCCTGCCTGGTGCAATGAATTAGCCACTTCATAAACCCGCCCTGAATTTCCTTCTGAAACAGACCAATTTGGGTTTCCGAGAGGTGTCCAGAGGCTTTGCAGAACTTGAGTTGATGAGATCTATGTTTATTCTGTGAATTTGGTTGTGCTTAGAGGGGTAAAGCAGAATGATTGCTGCCTGCTTTTTGTGCACTTAATGCAGGACTTAATGTGCCTTTGTGCTCTCCTTGCAGGCAAAAGAGGTTTGTATGGAAAGTAAGGATCTTTGTAAGAAGTGCATAGTTGGTTCCATTGCTGCAGCTGAAATTAGATACTGAAGTTTGTGTCTGAGCACCTGGAGCTAACAACTTCATTTCAGAGCACCATTCAGTTTTCCTCAATGGTCACTGCTGCTGAAAAGCTGGGTCAAGTGTAAGCTTTTAAACACATTCCCCCTTGAGCCTGTCAAGTCTATTTTTAGCACTGTAGTTTCTATAAGCATCCTAGTTTGCCCTTTCCTTCCTGAGGCAAAGCAATGTGCTTTTTATCCATCTTGCAATCTGCTTACAAGGAAGATAACTATCTGTCCCTGTAAGATAATCATCTGCATGCTCTGCATTTCCCTAACAAGCTCCACTGGAGCACTCAGAGCTGAGGATCCACACCTAGCAGCTCTCTTCAAAAGGAGGTCTGCAGAGGATCTTTCCTACACATTCTCAGATGTACCTAGGATTTTAGGGCCTTCCAAAAAAGAAGCTCTCTAGTCACAGGCTTTTTGCCTCCAGTGCTAGTAAACAGTTTAATAAACTGCAGTGGGTATGGCACTGCCTTCTGGTATTTCCTCAGCATGTTACTTATGCTGGTGTTTGGGGTCTGCAAACTTCCAGCTTGGCTGCAGAAGCAAATGGAAACTTTTAAAACTGGGTTAAATGGGCCTTGCAGCAAAGACTGGCAAATAGAAGCAGATGTACCTTTCGTTACTAATGTTAGATTTACATTCATTGGACCAAGAAGTGAGCTGTTCCCCAGATGGAGGTGATACAGTGAGCAGACTGCCCTAGGTCTGTTCCTGCCAGCCACCAGGTGTGTGACAGCACAGGTGGTTCGCAGAGCCACAGAATGGGTGGAAGGGACCCTGGATGTTCCAGCCCCCTTGTCCTGGCAAGGCTGCCAGCCACTGAGGTGCTGTGCTGAACTGCTGCTTTGATTCTGGGACAAAATGTGCTGGTTAGTGCTTTGTGGTGGGCATGCTAAGGATCTGAAGGCATTACAGAGGGAGGAAGCAAAAGTTAATGCATCTCTGAGCTCAAAAGGAAGACCACTGAACCTGACTGGTTGCTTTATTGGAAGTCACAAGGTAAGCTGTTATTTACTGTTACTATTAAATGAAGTCCAGCATAAGGAAAGACTTACCAAGATGTCCAAAACAATGAATACTGTATTTTCACATTGCTTCCTTCATGGAAAAGACATGTGGTGCTAGTCATGTGTGTGTGTGGAGATGTACTCAATAGACTTACTCTGACAACTGTAGGCATGCCTGCATTTAATGCATGAGCTTTAATCATGCTCTGAAGGATTTCCCAAGTTGTAAACTAACCACAGGTAATACATTTCTCTACAGCTCGTAATTCCGTACATATTGCACATGGTAGCAGATGGGTACAGCTGGCTCTCAACCACCAGTGAAACTCAGTCTTGTTCCCACACATTGCTCCTTGCACAGCTCACGCAAGAATTTTTGTATTTCAGGAACTCCTCCTGAAAATACCCTAGTTCTGCTTATGGCCCTTTGATTTTCACATAGACAACCTTTCCCTGGAAATTCAATATTGTAAGGCTTGAACTCTGAAGATGAAGGTAACATTTAAGACATTACAAACATCAATAGGTATGACCAGTGTGTTTTCCTTCATAGAGTGCCCAGTTGATACAGGAACGAAGTCAGCCTACAGCTGGGTGGGAGAAAGGATGTACCCGGGTCTGAAATGCATCTGCACTGCAGGCTCTGATGAAAAGAAAGCTGCTTCCTGGAGATTTACGACTCACTGTCATTTCCTTTGAGGCTGTGTGGATGTGCCTTCCTGGTGAGGGACGGCATCTGGAGTTCTCTGAGGGAAGGGGGGTTTGTTGAGGGGGAAGAAGTTACAAAAGGATTAGCAAATATTGCTTCAGAGGAGAATCCAGATTTTTAACCCTGGTTCTGAAGGACTTCCTGTTTGATATCCAAGAATGGGATGTTCTTTTACGGTAATCTGCTGCTAGAAAAACAAAATGCTTTGAACTACTGACTGCTCTTTGAAAGCTAAGCAGTCTACTGTTGTCTGATATTTAAAATACTTACGGAGTTATAGATTAACTGAAACATGGAAAGTCTTTTACCAACAGAAAGAATACTGTTTTTTTCCCCATGTTTGTTTCTTGGGGAAAAAAAACAAACAAAAATGTTTGGTTTTTTTCCCCAAGAAATTTAGAAAAGTTTTTATTCCGAAGCCCTTTTGTCTGAAAACTGCTTTCTCCCTTCACATGACATCTGCAGCAATACTTAAAGTCTCCGTTGTTTTTTGCAGTTGACTGTATGCCAGGAAGAGCTCTGAGGTCCAGAGAAACCAGCCCAGTCCATTGACAAGATTTCCTTTGGCTTGAAGAAGCTCTCAAGAGTGATGCAAGCAGCAGCTCTGTGTGATTTCACCCTCACAAGCAAAAGGCCAAAGGATCCAGGTGAAAGCCTTCTGAAGGTCTGCATTAGACAGTGAGAGAGAGCTTGGGTGCTGCTGGAAAACTCTGAGTTTTCACAGAGTACCAGTCAGCACAGTGTAAAGTCTGAGCTTCCTAAAGTGCCATAAGATGGTCCCCTGAGTCCTGTCAGCATGCCAGTGGAGCACTCATGTTGCTACGATGGATTCATCATAAATCCACACCTTCACAGTTATTTACCCACCTGTCTTCTGCTCAACCAACCTTGTCACTCCCAAGTTTGTTTTCTTCTAGTCCATGCTGTCTGCATCATAGACAACTCAATAGCTGTTCTCTGCTGGGGCTTACAGAAAGCCAGTCAGGCAGTGCTAATTTCACTTGAGCATCTGCTGAGGACAGCTGATTTCCTTACCTGTAGTTAGTGTAGTTTTGTTGCTCGTTGTGTCCAAGTAACTTCAACTGTCATCAAAGTAACAAGCTGGCAGCGATCTCTGCGCCCCTTGGCTTCACCTCTTTCCCTCATCTGCCTTCCTTTTTGCACATCTTTAACAATGCTTAAAAATCTCCATGGATTGCATTTTGCAATGTCTGTGCACACTGACCTGCTAAGCACTACTGTAATTCTAATAAATAATAATAAATTAAACATATTGTTACGATTATTTGGACATGTTAATG
The DNA here is from genome assembly GCA_013399175.1 of Odontophorus gujanensis. Classification (NCBI taxonomy): domain Eukaryota; kingdom Metazoa; phylum Chordata; class Aves; order Galliformes; family Odontophoridae; genus Odontophorus; species Odontophorus gujanensis. The sequence goes on along the minus strand of VXAB01009774.1, from coordinate 7,391 downwards.
GAGAAAGATCTACATGGTGTGTGTGACCAAATGTGGAATTTTGGGCAAATTCATGCCACAGTTTGTTGTCTTGTAAATAGGCTGCACTAAGATACTCTACTTCTAAAATCTGTTCTTTTGGTTGCAAACCTTCCAGGTTCCCTCTTTCTGCTGTTTTGCCACATGTTTCTGCTGCCAATCTGTCTGCATTAACTGAGGGGTGATGTCTGTGTTGCTCTTTGAGTTTTCCTTTTCCATTGGAAAGGGTTCTTCACTTGCCTTTTCTGAGTACAGGAAAGCCTTGGGCTATGGAGCAGGTTCCACATGAGCCAGATCTCAGCAACTTTCAGACTGTGAACTACCATCAAGTCCTTGTAAAAACAGGGGTCAAACGTCTGTAGGTGTGGGGCCGCAGAAGGCTTGACAATGCCGAAGGTCTTGAATCCTTCATGCAAAATGGGTTTGAGGCTGATTCTCTGTAAGCACATACCCAAAAAAACGTCATCGATGGGGAAGAGTTCCACCTCTCCACAAGCCCTGGACAGCTTCCTCATAGTGCATCTGGAGAGCAGGAAACCTCCTCCTCCTGCATAGGCTGGGTAGATGCTGAGGCCATACATGGTCTCTGGAATATAGTATTTACTCTTCTGGGTGCGGATGGGACGTGCATTGTAGATGATGTCCCCAACAAAGAGGTCCTCAGCAGGGTTGTGTCTCTCGAGGAAGTCAACAATGTTCTCGATGTTGACAAAAACATCAGCATCACCTTTAAAAATGAATTTCACATTGTGACAGAATTCAGCAGCCCAGTTCAGGAAGTGGATCTCTTTCAGGGTCAGATTGAAGAAAGTGTCCATGAAATCCCAGAGTAAAATGTCTCGGTATGCCTGACTCTCCTGATGTACCAGGGTCTCCCATGTTGCCAGTGATGTCCTATTCTTTGGCGTCCCCAGGAGGAACACTCTCTGAATCTGCTCGCCATTCACCAAACCTTCCCTGCCCCAGGTTTTCCGGACTATCTCCCGTCTGTCGAAGTCTTCAACCACTGATTTGATAGCTACGAGTAGGAAGGGACCTCCAGGTATTCTCCTGCATTTCTTGGGCTGGTTAATGAGGAGGTTGAAGTTCCTGTTGTCCTTGTTTAGGAGGTAACGCTTGAAATTGAAGGCAGAATCAGTTGATGGGGCTGGAGTTGTAGTTCGGATCCTGCCGTTATCCACTTGTGTTTGTCTAGCGACAGGAATTAGTTGGGGTCTAGGTACTGTTGCCTCAGTTGGTGTGGGTCTCCCATGTGCTCTGCGATCAAAGAATATTCTCTGTGACTCTGAAGGCTTCTTCTGTGTCGGCTCCTTGTCCCCTTTGGGGGCTAAATACTCCAGCTGGGTGTAGAGCACCGAGCAAAGTGCTACCACCAGAAAAAGGGTACAGATCGCATCCCCCTTGAGATGAACTCTCATTGTCCCTGTGGTCTTCCTGGGGCTGTTAAAAGCTGTGACTGAGCTATCTGGAATGAGTGTCCATCTGTAAACAAACGTGCTCCACGTCAGCAACAAGGATTTACAAAACCAGCCTGCAACTTCATTTTACTTATGCAAACACCAGGACATGTTAACGAACTCGCTGAAAGACACACAGATCACAAACCCAACACAGGTCTCAGTGCTTGGGTAGGTGCTCAGTCACTGAGAACTCATCCAGCAGCCCGAAATGCAGCATGAAACCAGCCCTTCCTTCCCCCTCCCTCTCTGCTGCGTGCTTTATACCATTCAGAGCCTTCTTTACTTAGGGAAGAAGCTGGAGAATAATGGATGACACCATGCTTCCAGAAGTCTTTAGACTTCAATCACTTCTGCGGTGGTTATATGGCTGATGGGCAGATGGTCAGCGCAGCATGTCTGGTTGGGCAATCCTGGAGTTCTTCCCTGAACACAAAGTGAGCTCTCCTGAACCAGCTATGATTTGTGCCTTCAGAATGAATGCATTAGGCATGCTCTGAATGCACATCAGGCCTTTTTACTGTCCGTAATCTTTATAAAATATTAAACTATTCTAAATAACTAACTTCTCTTCCATTACTAAGGTTGGAAGGTGTGTGTTGCCTCTGCCAACTTGCTCCTAACCAGTGAGTGAGAAGCGTGCAAATAAATCCCAGTGCACAGAAGCATGGCAGAGACTGGTCTTAGGAATGTTTCATTTGCACATGAGAGGTGAAACTGCCCTGTGCTATACAAGATTTGATTCCCCACTTACGCTTTTCCCAGAGCTCTTCTGCCTCATTCAATCAGTCCTTCAGCTGCAAGGAAAAGAAGAGATTTAGAAGAAAGTAGAAAGCAGGAGGCAAATCTGGCACGGGGGAAGAGCTGTCTGTAGCCACACTCGTGACTTACAGGTCTTGCCTTAGCTGTGTTAGTAAAAGATACGTTTGAAGGTATCACAATTTTCTGTTCTACTGGCTGAGTGTTTGCTAGAGCACTGCTTCTTTGCTGGATTCTGGCCTCAGCCAGGATTCCCTTTAGCTCAGTGTCATCCTTTTTCAGCAAGTCCTTTCTCATTGTCACGGGTTGTATCATGCGCTGATTGTTTGTTATCTGTGAATTTTGGGTTGGCCATAAGACAACCTTTTTGAAGCTCAAAATGAGACGGACAAGTTTGTAATTAGGAAGCACGAGACCAGTGACACAGTGTTACTCCCAGAGATCTAGACATGGAAAAGGCAAGTTGATTTCTTGGCTACTTCCATTACAGTTGTTAGATGCACGTTTTTTGGACCTCGTTCATTTTTTCATTGCTACTTAACCCCATCTCCAGGCTACTCTTGAAGTGGAGAGCAGTTTGTCTTCCTATGGCACCAGTTATCTTCTCCCCAGGTGCAGCTCTGATGTACTCAGAGACCTCTGCATTGCCCCTGCTCTTCTCCCAGTGTTATTTTCACAAGCAGTTTGCTTGTGCCCCGCTAAGGCTCTTTGTGTCCCAGGTATGTTTAAAATCATTATCTCCCAGCTCTCCCAAACCAGCAGCATTTCTGATACATGTGCTTAGCAGGGTATGCCAGCAGAGAACTCTGGGGAGAGTGGCAGATGTGCCACCCTGGGCAGGATGGATCCTGATCATTTGGGTGTCTCCACTCTTTCTTCATCTTGATAGCATATTTTTTCCCTTTTTTTTATACAAAAGTTTGATCTTTCTTCATCTGTCAGACTCCAGATGGTAATTAGGGAGCTGGATAAAAGTCCTGGCTCTTTCCTGTGTTTAATTTTATCAGCTATGATTTGGAATGAAATAATGGAACTCATGATTTCCATGACTTACAAATTTATCCTGCCAGCATCTCCAAATCTGGCAATAAGAGCCCACAAAAGAAGCCAATAAAAACCCTGAATTGTTTTAAGCCTGGGCTGATAGCCCAGATTTTCTTCTGTGTTTTCATTTATTGAAAGAAAAGAATCCAAAACAGCAAATTTTTTGCACTAAAATGAAGCAGTCTGGCGCTGAACACAGACATGCAGCCTTCAAGAAAAGCCACCAGCCTTCAAAGTGAACACTTGATTGAATTATGTGGGTTTCTCGGTCAGTGTTATTTCCTCTTTTGAGAGAAATACCCTCAGTCATTACACAGGTGTCAGCTCTGTCTGTGGGTGTCAGTGTGGGGAAAGCTGTCCTGTCCCTGAATTCAGAGCAACTGATGACTCTGGCAGAGAATGTCATGTCCCGAAGCCAAAAGGGTTATTCATCCTCCTTGGCACCAGGGGCAAAATAACAATAATAACAATTATAGGGCTTTTGAAGTGAGCAGGAGATATGTGACGCCAAACAATACAGCTCGTGCTTGTGCCGTGGGACTGATGAGCAGAGCAATTCGGAGCGGACCAGGAGGGTCCTGGAAGAGGTGGGGGCTGGAGGCAGAGATGCCGAGTAGTAGGGCTGGGGGCACATGGCTAGCACGACACTGGGGAGAGCTGGAGAAGCCAGCTCCTGGTTTTTATTTGTGTGAGAAATCCTGACAGGTAACCAAGGGATGCTGCAGTAAAAACACTTAAAACATTATTTAAAAAATAAATCTGCCTGCCCTTCATTCTCATGTGAATGACATGAAGCCTTGGGCTCATCCTGGAAATGTTCTTCTCTTGCAGTGGCTGCCACATCTCCGTTACTTGGCGCTTCTGCTCACACGTGGGAAAAAGCCTCTGGATCCCGTTCCTGGACCTCAGTCACTATGGCTTGGTGATTCTGGCACACTGCTTTGTGCTGAGAGAGCGGTGACTCAGCCTGCTGGGCCTCTGGAAAAGCAGCTGTGTTATCAGAGCAAGCTGCAAACACACTACATGGAAAAAGAGGGTCCAGAACACCAAAGCATAAAAGTGGTCTACCCCAGATCATGCTGCCCAGCAAGCGTTTCCACCCAGGTCTTCTCCCTCTCTGCTGGTTGTTTTTAGTTGTGCAAGAGAGGGGCTGAGCTGTTGATGGAGATGTCTTACCTTCCTTCTCTTTATAAAGAACTAAAGGAAGCACTGGGGTCTCTCTGAGTTTCTGCAGTTCTCAGAGGAACCTGGAAAATCTGGGGTGTTGGGGTTTTTTTGGGGCAGCACTTGAGGTTTGGGCTGTTTTTGCTTTGTGTTGCTTGAACCTGTTTCATGGGAACAGCGCTCAGCACTGGGGCTCTGCCCGCAGTGGGGTGACCCCGTCCCAGCTCTTTTCCAGCAGCTCTTGTGTATAACTGGAGACAGTTCCTCACACAGAAGCAGTTCAGTTTGAGGAAACTGACAGCCACTGCACAATGCCCATCATGATCAAGCCTGCAGGTGGGACTGAGTGGACCTCCAGCAGGAGAGCTGTGAGACCCTCTGTGCTTCTCTGCTCCGTCTCCTGTCAGCTCTGCCCGACCATTCCTGTGCCACATCTGCCTGTGTTAAAGCCACGCAACACCGCTCAGCTCCCCCGCTCATGGTGGCACTTGCCTCAGCCTGGTGCAGCTGTTATGCTGTGGAATCCCAGCCCACAGAGAGCCTCACAACAAAACTGGTGGGAAAAGGCAGTGTTTCTCAGTTCCTCAACCCTGCCTTGTCTGCCAAAGTGACACCGGCCAGCTCTTATGCTGAAAAACCACATGTTCTTGCAACCAAGTCCCATACATCGGGTCCTGCAAGGACCTCAGGGATCCCCAAATGAAATCTTCTCCACAGTGCTTGATGTTTCTGCCATTTCTGGGCTGTTTGGCAGCTGTGGGGACTTCACCAGCAGCTCACTTGTCGCTGCAGGTTACTAGATTTTCTGCTCTTCTCTCAGCCTCTCCCTCCACACTGCCCCTCCCCTTGGCCCAGCTCTGGAAGAAGGCTCTCACCCCATGCCAGGAATAGAAACAGAGCTTCCATTCACAGCATTGCTCCCAGGTGATGCTGCCTTTCTTGCACTCCTTTCCCCTCCTCCTCACAGCCATGCTGGCCTCCAGCAGCTCATGGGGTTGCCAGGAGCGTCCCGGACTCTTTCCACCTCCTGTTGCTTTGAAACACAGCAGACTGGTCTCAGTGCAAGTCTCAAGCAAGACTGCATTTTGCACACCATGGGTACCTGGGCTCTACTGGGTGCTGCAGGACACTGTCAGCACCCAGTGCATGAAAGCATGCAGAAAACCGCTCACGTTTAGTGGTTTGGGCTGGATTTTCAGCCTTTAAAAGAGAGAAGAACAGTTCCATGTGTTTGACCAGGAGAAGAAGCCTTCTTTATTTGCTGTTTCACTGTCATGTATCAAGTTCTAGTTCTGGTATGGCTTCTTTTCTGTTCTTTTTCCTTGATTTAATTTGTTGAAAAAGAAAAAAAGAAAAAAAAAACAAAACCAAACAACACAAGAAATCATCAAAACAGATGCTGTAAGCTGCCTTGGTGCCAAACAAGTCCCACGTAAGTGTGCTGCAAGATATCTGCAAAGAGGTTCCATTTGCAGCTCCAGAATTAACAGTGGTGCTGAGCAACCTGAGCATCTTGCACAGAGGACAGGATGGGCTGAAACAAAGAGACGCCCTTTGGCACAGCACTTAGCATGAAGCCCTACCAAAACCAAGTAAGAAGAACAGTTGCTATGCTCTCTAACCAGAAAAAAGCCTGTCTTCTTCCATTCTGAACTCCCTAAACAAAGTGAGAGCAGCCTGTATGGTTTAATTAGCCAGATGTCTCAGCAGAGCTCTCCCAGGGGTCAGGAGCTGAAGCCAAGTGAAGGCAGCGCGGGGCCACCCCGGACCTTCAGGCTCTGCCTGTGGGCAGAAGGCATCCCCACTGGTATGGGGCAGGAGCCAGCTTGCCCCAGTGCTGCAATGTGCGGCTCCATTGGTTCCCAGCGGGCCGCTCCTGCTGTATGGCAGACTCCTGCAGCCTGGTCTGGCCTGGCGAGACAGCAGTTACATGGTGCTGATGTGGCTGCCTTGTCACACCTGTATACAGCTGTGAGAGGCACCTGGAGCTGCTGCGCTCCATTAACAGGCTGACAGGATGGCATGAGCGTCTCAGAGCTGCCAAAAGTTCCTGCAAATTGTGCTCAGCAACTTTCTGCCTTGCACTTCTCTTTCTCTTCCAATTTCCCACGTCTTGCTCTGAGCACACAGCTATAAAAGCCCAGGGAGAGATTCCCGTCCTCTCGCTGGAGAGTAGCAATTTTCCCGTGCAGTGTGCCGCAGCCATGGAAAAGCCCCTGCAGCCGTTCTCTAAAAGAAGCCCCGAACTTTCTGCTGAGACAACGATCAAAAACAAGCAAAGAGCGTCCTGTGGAAAGCGAAGCACAACCCACACAGGACGAGGGCTGTGTGTTTGGAGGCTGCGATGGCAAGTTTGGGGTTCTTCAGGCAGACACGTCTCAGGAGACACAGTGTAAAAGGAAGAGATGGCAGAGGGGAGCACGGCAAAGAGGAAACGGGAGTACTCCCCCTGCTCGCGGCACGGCTCTGCCCCGACGGAAGGCACGCAGTGTCTACTTACATCCCATTTGACAGAGCGAATCCTGCGTCCCCTCGGAACTGTCCCGGCAGCGGGCTGCCAAGCAGGCACATCTGGATGTAGTTAGAGGGAGACATTCTTCAGCCTTTCAGCAAAACCGTGGAAATCCTCGCCCTGCACCCCGCGCTGCAGTCACACTACAGACCCCCCCACCCCCTACATGTCCGCGCGGTGCTGGGAGGGGGGGCTCAGGCCGGGGCGTCCCCCACGACGGGCACGGACTGCCCGCCGCTGGAGGGATGGAAGGAGCGGCCGCACCGAAGGAGCTGGCTGCAGGCCCGGCAGCGGCACGTGACCGGCGGCCGTGCGCACAGCTGTCCTGCAGCACTGAGCGCCGGGACGGGCATGGCTCAGCGCGGTGCCAGGCTGCGGTGCCCTTGCTTCTGCTCCTTCTCTGGCTAAAACAACCAGAAATTAAAATAAAATAAAAT
>VXAB01009771.1:0-51816 GCA_013399175.1 Odontophorus gujanensis | reverse complement strand
TGCGCTCCCTTTCCCCCAGGTCTACTACCAACTGAGCTGCCTGTTGGACGATGGCCTCTGAAGCTACCAACAGATTTATTATGGAGACCAGTGTCCCATAAAGATGGGAAGGGGCCTGCTGCAATATTAGGTCTCGCATACCTGCCTTAAATTTTTCTGTGTTGGGGCTTTCAAATGTATCAGAGTACATGGCCTCCCTCATACCCAATTCTTGAATGTACGTTTGGAGGTCCTCCATAGAGGATCATAAACCGGTATGAAGTGGTACATCTGTCTTATTAGGCTATGTTAGACAGCATGTTGCCATCAACCAGTCTATAACAGTGGTTTTCATTAGTATACTGGATGGCAGCATATAGTCTTTGCCTCAGGATTGGGCGTATAGTTATAGATGCTAACTTGGACATCTCTGTCCCATTAACTAATACACTTTCAGCTCCTGCATCCCATAGTCTTAGGAGCCATGATGGTATGCTTTCCCTAGGCTTCTGATGGAGCTGCTGTACTAGGTCCATTAACTCATTCGCTGTATGTGGGCAAGCTGTTACATGCAAGCATGTTTCAGCAGGGGGCCATTGGTCAGCAGGCACCCCTGCTGGTCTATTTTGCACTTTCTTTGTTTTTTGGGCAGATTGGTCAGATCTCAAATGGATCAATCATAGATGGAGCTTCAACATCCAATTTAGAGGTCTTGACTTCTGAGGTATCCAGGTCTGCTACTTCAGGGACCTGAGTGTCCTCAACTGAAACACTACGTATTTACTTTGTTGGGGCATTTAGTCCTGGTTTTTTGGTTGTTAATGTGCCCAGCTGTTGTTCTAATTTCTCAGTACGGTCTCTTAACAGTTGGTTCTCAGATTCTATGTTAGTATTTGTCACTTCCAGTTTATGTAGTGCCATCACCAGGGGCCAAGCCACAGCAGAAGGGGCTAGCGACGCTCCTTTGTAATAAGTATATTAATAAGTATCCTTATCTATACCACAGAAATAACCTGTTAAACAGGCTGGAGAAGGAGTGACAGTCCCCATAACCCTCAGGGGTCCCCATTTTTCAACAATGGTGGCTAAGCCGTAATAGGGTGATCCCATAAGTCCTGGGATTTGACCAGGGATTGTTTGATCTAGGGGATTAATGTTCTCCCCCCTGCCCCATTTGAAAATATTCCAAATGAAAGACATATTTGCTGATGTTTGTTTTTTTCTTTTTCCAAGCCTGGCTGGCTTGCCAGTTGTAGGGTGAGTAACCCAAAAGAGTGGTATTCAGAGAAAATAGTGAGAAAGATGGTATATTTTGCTAGGGTTATCCAGATGGTAAACAGACAACCAATGAATAAAGAGAGGCTCACCTTTTCCAGATGGTTGAGGTTTGCCAATAACCCCACAGGGGAGGGATCTCCAACAAGAGATCCTTCCCCAGTGGTGGTCAGCCCTTAGTGGGGTCTGGGAGAGGTGGAGCCAGACTCCACCCCTTCCAATCACACAGGTACATTACCTTCACCTGTGCTCCTGCAGCTGACTCAGTGCTTGCCTCAGGTGATCAATCAGTGGTTCAGGCCGTGATTCAACAGTTCCCATACACACCAGCATTAAGTTCTCTACAGCCATGGGTTGGATACTCACGCCTTATACTTTGAATGAACTTGTGTACTTCTCTTGCATTATACTGATGGTAGATCTTAAAATATGCTGTGGAGAAACAGCTGAGTGCTTCCTTGTTTTCAGGAGTTTGTCCTATTTTGTGGTGGTTGTACTGCGGGAGAAGCAATAAGAATTTGCTTTTTAGTTTGAGGTTCCTAATTGATTTCAAAGCTATTTGCCTATTTTTTGCCTAATAGTTTTCTCTCTGAAACCGTATGCTTTCCCTTCCAGGATTTACTTTTACATTCCCATGTAGTTAGATTGATGCAGATTCTCTGCACTTCCACAAAATGGCTCTGTTCAGTAGCAATTGGGGTTGCAGACAGAGAAAACAGGCTGCAAGATGAATTTTGCTTGCCTCTAAGTGTAATTTCTAACCTGTTCTTGGAAGAAAAAAAATAATGAAACCCCGATCTCAGGAAGTGGGTAATATTTGGTGTGATATTCATTTTGAAGTACTGGGCAGCTGACTAATAAAGGTGAACAAGCTGCACATGAGCCAGATTTCTGGCTGTGCTTTACAAAGGCATTCTTTTTTGCCTGTCATCAATTATGAACTGTGCTTTTTGAAGGATTTGGTGTGACACATAGAAAGGTTCTTGTTGGTTCTGTACCACATCTGAGTGGTATGTAGTTCCTGTAAATATTGATTCTCTTTAAACAGGTTGACTTTAACTTGTTTTTAATTAGTAATGGCAGATGTTCAGCTGGAAGCTGGGATCATTATTGTAATACTGTCCTATTAACTTTTAAACTTTTCTCTTTGTGTAAATATGTAATTAGAGTCCTAAATAGCCAATACGCCGGGATGCCAAAAAGCTGTGGGGATTGTAAATTGTCTTATGACTATGCTTTGGGTCGTTGCGCTCTGAGGACAAAGCAGAGCAATGCAGCAGAGCTGCAGAACAGCACCTACCTTCTCTGAGCCCATAGGAACAATATTGCATCGTGCAGTGATTCAGAGAGCTGCTCCAACAGCAGGGGCAGCTGGGAGAAGTGAAGGAGCAGTGACTGCAGTCATATTCCACAGCCACAAACAGATCCAGATGCAGAGCAGCCCTTGGGGCTGATGGTGGTGACCCAGCAGCCCAGTCTACACCTCATTCCCAGGGGAAACAGGGTGACAGGGCATACTTGGGATGGGGGCAGTCTGGCCAGGAGGGCAGGGGAAGCCTCTGACCCTGGAAGGAGGCCGCTGTCCTCTGGATTTGGCCAAAGATCTGGCAGCTCCCCTGCTTCACAGGGCCCAGCTGCATACCTGGGGGATCACAGAATCGTAGGGGTTGGAAGGGACCTCCAGAGATCATCGACTCCAAACCCCCTGCCAAAGCAGCTTCCCTATACCAGGTCGCACAGGTAGGCATCCAGACAGGTCTTGCATATCTCCAGAGTAGATTCCACAACCCCCCTGGGCAGCCTGTGCCAGTGCTCCATTACCCTCACCATAAAGAAGTTCTTGNTCATCTGGTTACTGACTGCCCAGCTCTCCAGCCTGTCCAGGTCTCACTAAATGGCAGCACAGCCTTCAGGCATGTCAGCCAATCCTCCCAACTTTGTATCATCAGCAAACTTGCTGAGGGTGGCCAATATCCCCTCATCAAGGTCATTGATGAAGATGTTGAACAAGACTGGACCCAGCATGGACCCCTGGGGGGCACCGCTGGTTACAGGACTCCAATCAGACTTTGCACCGCCAACAACAGCCCTCTGCGCTGGGATGTGTTGGTGGTGTCTGATGCAGTGTTCCCTTTGCTGGGAGCTTTTGGCTTTGTGGGCATTTGGATGAAGTTTTTCCCTAAGCTGCTGTGTTACCTCCTCATGTGTTCGTGGCTCTGTTCCCAGTACCAGGCATTCACTTGGTATTTCCTTCAGACAATTTTCTGTCTGTGCAACTGCACAGAATCTCACTGAGCTGTTCCAGCACCGGTCTGATGGCCACCAGCACTGAACCCAGTGTGAGATGTTCCTTCAGTGCCCATGCGTAGAACTTAGTTTGTCAAGGTGTTTATCCTTGTAGCTTTTCTCTTACAAAGAAGGAAGTAGCCTGTTTCATTCACTGCCCTCTGGTGGCATATTCACTTTTCTTCAGATTAATCCTTCTAATGTACAAACAATCATCAGTTTTGTTTGTTGGTCCCAGAGGAGAAGTTAATATCATTATTTGCTCATGGCAAATGTGCAACAGAAAAACAGATGTGTAGACCTTATTAACTGCCTGCAGTAACATCAACAACACCCAGAGCTGTGATGGCCCTGGAGGTCTGGGTACAGCCCCGTGGTCCCCTGGCTCACTTCTCACAGCTCCTTCCCTAAACACTCATCACGTTCACATCTTCTACTGGAATAGAAAATGCCAATTCTTATCATCAGATAGGAGGGCACTGCTTCTGTACATCTGATGTTTCCCTTGGGAATAGTGTTGTTAAACTCCTTCAGTAGTGAGTCTTAATTGTGTACTCACTCTGAAATAAAATGGCATTCTACACAAGCACACTCCAGCTTTCCAGCCTTCTGGAGCCAAGCTTGGAATGGCATAGATCTGTCATGCCATCCAGAAAAGGCTTCTTTCTAGGGCAGTAGTTACCTGTGAGGCTTTCCTTCCTTACTGTCTCCCAGTGCTGATCACCATGTCTTTGTTTTCTCTTACTGAGGGCACATGGCTTAGTTACTGGTTCCGTTTAAAACAAATAAATCCCTGGTATATCTGTCAGACTTTTCTGTTTCCCTCTGAAGCTTGATTGGTCTGTGTTTGCATGACATACTGCCACCTCAATTTGTTTCTGTCCTACAGACTACACCCAGCAGAGTCTGCCTGTACTGATTAGGTACCTGCACGAATTAACTAAACAGATGGTAAAATTTATACTGATGTGAGATGGGAATCAGCCTCTATATCTGTCTTTGCATTATTTTTACAAAGCAAAAGATAATTCTGAGAAGCAGAAGGACAGTTTGTTGGGATAACCTGCATTGCCATACCTGCTATGCCCAGTTTCATTCTTTTAAATTCATAACTCCCCCACACACACACATACGCATATTATGCAGTCTGACTTGAAGTCTATGTAATCTCTTGCTTCTTTAGAGGAGAAGCTGCCAGGGAGTTTTTAAATTGCCTTGTATTTCTCAGTGTTTGTTTAACTTCATTCAGACTGTGCTTGTAGCATATCCAGCCTGATGTGACTAAGCTGTTGACTCACTTTTTTTATGGCTGCAATAAAACTGGATCTAATGACCAGTGTCTGGATTTCAACCACCTACAGCATTTACAAAATAATCCAAATTGTTCCTTTTCAGGGTTCTGTGTCCTGGTATAGCATTCATTTAGTTTAAAATGCTAAGTGAACATGGCCCACATGTAATCACAGTTTTGTCTTCTTTTCTAGAGATTATCTGCCTGGCTTCAGCATTATCTTGACCCCTCCAGTTCTGAAGGTTTTAAACAGCATTCTTTTGGAATCTGTCCCTGCAACCATTAACACTGGTAATTGCACTTAAGGACTTAATATCAACAATTAGACTTGCAAAGGGCTCTAGGGATTTCATAACTTTAGGAATTACCATCTTGCCTTTATGTAGGCATCCCTATGGCGTAAGTTGTATGCTTCTCAGCCGCAGACGTCATCTTGGTGATCCTAGTGTGTCTGTGTCACGCAGGGATGAGGAAGGACAAGCTTCTAGTTTTTGTTAGCAGGTTGACCCCAGCATGTTTTCCAGATGTAAGGAAGGCTTTGGTGAGCATCTGCATGAGAATGTGGCTCTAGTAATTCTGCTCACGTCTTTGTAATGTATATAATGAGCTTCACGTGCAGGAGCATGGCACATAAGAGCAAGGTTCTCTCTAAATTCTTGGTAGTTTCCTTGACAGTGGCAAAATAGAGGGCTGTTAAAAGTAGTACGAGGCATAAATGGGAAGGAGAATCAGGGACCTGGAGTTGATTGCCTGGAGCCTCCGCCATTTGCTGTAGTCAGGAAAGCCTGTAGTAATTTCAGCCAGGAAATCTCAGAAAGATGGTAGGTTTTAGCCCTAAGGCTTCTTAAATTACCAGGCTTCCAAATTGTGATTCTATCACAATATTTGATGCTGAAGTCATTCAATTATTTAAGATTCTTAGTGTCAAAAAATAAATTTTTTAAAAAAAGGTAAGTATTTGTACTGTACAGCAGCAAAAATTAACCTGCACAGATGAGCTGTATACGTAGAAGCTCTAGGGGACTGAACAGTCCAATATTTACTGCTTAAAATCTCATGATTAGAATCTATCAAACAGTACAATCAACCTCATAATGGGAAGTTGAGTTCAGTAAGTACAGAGTTCTTTTATTTTAAAAAAGACCTAAATTCAGCAACTGAAATTTCAACAGATGTGAAGCTCCCAGAATTCAGATGATATGGACAAACAGTTTGGGAGGGAAACGGGTGTATTTGCTTTGGAGAAGTTGAATTGTTTTTCTCAAGCACCCTAGCTTGTGCTCTGACATTTGCATTCCAGAATTAAATACATAAATTAAATGAAGGAGGTAAATGAAGCGATACAGGATGATTCAGAAAATTTGGAAAGTGAAAAAGTTTTGATTTTCAAATGATGCACCCACTCTGTGCACAGCTCTAAAGTTAGAGATCTGACTGGCAAGCTCTTGGTCTGCTGGGGATGAATGCTGCAGGGGAAGTTGCCCTGAAGTAAGCCTGGGCCCTGGACATGCAGCGCTCTTTTGTGCCCTTAGTGCTAGCATGGAAAAACCTAGCTCTGCTCCAAGTTTTATCTCCTCTCCTCCAAATAATGTTTTTTAAAGTGCTGTCTGTGATTTCCTTTGCTTTAGCTTTTGTATCTTGCCACAGGCTGAGTTCACCTGAATGTCTCACCTTTCCAGTTCAACAGGGAATTAGATTAAAACCCCAGTTCGAAGTGAATTGTGGGTTTTTACTGAAGTTCTCTGCCAAGCTCAGTGATGCTGGCAGGGAACTCAGCTCCTCTTGCTGCCTCTCTCTTCTCCCCAGGGACTTCCCTCATGCTGTCACCCCTTGCAGGCCCTACCTGGTGAGGGCTGGGGACAGGTCAGGGCTGCAAACACCACTCTGTGCAACATAGTCAGCACTCCATGCCTGGTGGCCCAGAAGAGGTCATATTACTGCCATGGTCATGTCCACTTGCTGAACTTGGCCTACAATGGTGGAGTCAATGGCTGTGGTATGAGCTGCATGTGTGAGAGAAGCCTTTCCTCTTTCTCACCCTGACTGTGTGGAATGGAAGGTCTCTGAGAGCAAGGATGGGTAGCTTCCTTTTGCACAGTTCTGGGTACAAACTACAGACTTCAGACCTCATGTATGTCTGCTTGGGACACTGTTCCTATTAACGTGTGAGCAGGCATGTTGTCAATGCCAGTACTGGTACCCATTGTTATAACTCTTGTCACATCCATAGAGGAAACATCTGACCCAAGAGAGTACTGTCTATATGCTGAACCCATTTCCAGAAGGATGCTTATTCATCATCTGCATTATTTCACCTAAAGTTCAACTTCCAAGATTCATTAAAAGATAAAAGCAGAAGAGAGGCAAACAGCCTCTTGACAGTTTTGGAGAGAAAGCAGCATTCCTCTTTCCTCTGATGAAAGCAAGTAGTGGTCCTAAGGAGCCATGTAAGGACCCTCTCTGCACACCTGGGCTGCCCTTTGGGTGCCATCAACTGAAGTCATCTTGCAGCAAGCATGCCAGGGCTTAGGGTAGCTCTGTGGAAGTCAGCCCAAGGGTTTTGTCTGACTGACATGGCTGCAGCTCATGAGGGGACCACAATTCCTGCAAAAAGACAGCTACCTTTAGTGGAGCTCAACAGGAAGTTGTTATGCTCACTGCAAGAGCAGCACTGGGTTTTGCTAAGTGGTTGGGTGGTTTTAAACAATGAAAAATTAAAACAGTCATTCAATTAAGTGTGAGCAGATGCCCTAAAGTGAACTGGTGTGGCTAACTTTACAAGTTTTATTGATAAGAAGGCTTGGAAATATTTGATCATTCTTATTTCATGACTCTCGCTTAATATTATCATATTTTTTTATAGTTGAGGTGGTTTTAAAATCTGAGATAATTTTTTGTAGTAACGATATGTTTTCTAAGAAAAAAAAATGCAAATCTCCAAGAACAGGTTGCTTAGAGTATACTTAGCCAGAAGAGTCTTACTCAGTGTTACTTAAAGCAAGATTGTAAAAGATATTTAGACATTTACAGAGGAGACTGACAGTTGGGATTTCAGGCTCACATGAGCAGCAAAACCCCGAATATGTGTTACATACAGAGATAAAGCTCCCTGTTCACATGGGAGTCACTCCACACCCCACCTGCAGGGACTGGCACAGCAACATTGCAGCAGATTTGAGACCACAGTGGCAGAGAAAGGCTCATTTAAAAAAAATTAAAAAAAAGTGTTTTGTAGCATCTCATCCTCATTCCTGTTTTTACTGTACTGTTTCTGCTTCATTTCTGAATAAATGAGGTATTTTCTTTGCTCCCATTGCAAATGAAGAAGGTGGTGGGAGCACTGGAAAGCAGAAAGAGTGCAAATAATGACTTCCCTGGAAAGGTGAAGCATCACTTACCTTATTACAGTAAACTAATTAAAGCTGAGCTCAAATCTTATCCTTGGGGCTACACATTGACACCTGGTGATAATATGTCTATGTACACATAAGTCAATAGGAAATAAAAGTCTCTTTTTTATTAATACAGAAGAATGAGCTTTATTCCTTCCATTTGGGTTTCTAAGACCGACTATGAACAACTCGGGGAGAAACACTGTTCTTATGTTGTTACTTGTCCTTCAACAGTATCAACAATAGTGTGTGGCAGTGGGATGGCGGTGTGAGGTCTGGAAGAAAATGTGCAGATCTGGACAAGAATTTACTTTCCTGGAGGCAAAGCTTCTGAAGGTACCACCCCTGTTAAAAACCAATGCAGGCTTTGGTTCTTGTTGGAGCTATCTCACCCCGGAGTGCTCCTCACTGCTTCCTTGAGTCAGATTGTCATTAAGGAGTTCCCCTTCTCCTTCCTGATTAGGAACTGAAGAGTTTACCCAGTCTCTTTAGTCTTCTGCCTTCATTTCCCAAATCCAACATCACAGAGATGGTAAAGATACTTCAGCAAATTCCCTGCACGTGTTGCACTCCTCTCCTTGGGCAGCAGATGCTCATTGTGTATCTCTCTCTTGTCTCTCGATTTCAGTGGAATTGTATGGCGTTGAAGCAATCCCTAATTATTTGCGTGTTCATATTGCTGTGTTTGTGGCTTTGGGTCCCAAAGAGATGCAGTTGTTTGTTATTGACCAGCAGCAAGCTAGAAAATAACTCATCTGTTTGGGTAAGTATAGGAAAACAAATGAGATGGAGAATGGCAGTGAAGCCAGTCAACAGGTTGCATTTCTGAGAATTGCAGGCTAGCAGAAGGAGCAGCCTGAGAAGCTCCTACATGCCTAGAAATGTCATTTTAAAGGTATTGCTGATATCACTAACTTCTTAGCCATGCCACCATGCAACTTAGCAACTGCACATTAAAATGTCCAAAACCTGAGTGTTAAGTTGAAAGAGGAGAAATGGAGGTGATAACTTCAAAGTCGGAGACATCAGTGCCTAAGGCATCACTTTGAAAACTCCATGAGAAGGATCATATGTGATGCCTCAGTTATCTAGGGCCAGATTACCAACCCAGCTACCATCTGTCACAGGTAAACTGGATTCTTAACCGATGACCAAGACAAAACCAGGCTGCAAAACATTTGCTGGGCCAGTTTATTGTGGCTTTGGCACTACTGTGGTCCTTGGTGCAGTGTCAGCTATGGCTCTGAGAAGCTGCCTTAGCTGATGGCAGATTCTGACCAGATCCAATCCAATTCAAGACAGGAGAAAATTAAACATGGAAAGTGGAGAGCTGTGGAATTCATGCAGAGGACTGGATGGGGAGGAGCCCTCAGCCTGTGCTGTGCGTATAAGGACCGTGTTCTTACAGGGAAACAGATTCTATGTTTCACTGTCCACCGGACTTTTTCCAAGGGATCTCTTCTGCATTGTCATAGCTTACATAATGGAATCATAGAAAAGATGAGGAATGTCATTCTGAGTGGTTGTGTTGGGGAACTGTATGGAAACATTTCTTGGTGTAACTTCCTGCAAGAAAATGAAACTCTCCTCTAAGGCAAAATGAAAAAAGTCAACATGAAATGTGGAGTCTGAAATTAAATATTCTTATTTGGTTTTGAACTCTTAAACTCTGTCATCATTTAGAACAACTGTCAACCTATCACCACCATGTCCTCTGAACAATAGAATCATAGAATATCCTGTGTTGGAAGGAACCCACAAGGATCATTGAGTCTGACTCCTGGCCCAATATTTATACCCTATGACTGAGAGCATACTGTGTTCCCAAGTGACACATTTCCTTGATTTTTGAACACTTCTAGGGATGTCCACTTCCTTGGGCAGCCTGTTGGGTTCATAGCTTTTTCCCTAGGCAGAACTGGCTTGGGTTCATATTTCTGTGAATATCTTTGTACATATTTTCATGGTATCCCATGTGTTTTTCCCCTTTTTTGGAATCACAGCACTGATTTCTGTGTTCAGCAGAAGAGATTTTAAAGAATCTTTCAGTAAATGAGAAGCTATAAAATTCTTCTTGCTGTGAGTTTTTGGTTAGTAAAAAGGAATCCTCATGAGAAGTCATTCTCTTGTGTAAGTACATGGGAATTTTTTGGAAATCTGGATCAACAGAGTTTTCTTCAGTTCAAGACTGATCATGCTGAATAGATCTGTGTCCATAAGGAGGTTCAGCTGTTATGAAAAAAAATGTTCTTTAACAATAAAAGGTAGGTTAGTGTGGGAGAGTACACTGCGTTGGCTTGCGAGAAGTTAGAAGACCTTAAGTCCCAAACCTTTCATCTCTGTGATGCATTGTACACAATTAACAGGAATGATGAGGCAACTGGAGGCAGAATCCTCCCAAGCAGAGTGCAAGGTGAAATGATTTCTGTGTACTTATTGAATCTAATAATTTACATCTCATTTAATCCAATCATGTTAGCAGTTTGTCACACTAAGATTGCGTTGTCTGTCTCCAGTGTAGCTGTATTACTGCTGGAAGGGACCCTACAGCACCAAGCATAGGGCTTTTCTGTTCCCCAGAAAACGGTCTGACTTGGCTGGGGCATGGACAGCAAGAGGGAAACAGCCTTGCAGTGCCTGACACAGCTCCATGTCATGTAGGCTCACAATGGAAGCAAACTGTGGGCCATCAGGCTCCACGTGGGGGTCTTGTACACACTCAGGCACTGAACTGTCTCTAAACTCAGCATGGTCATTTTCAATTCCTGTCCTTAAAGCTGATCATCGGTCACATCCTTTAAAGGTGTATTTATGATAGTAGGCTCTGGTTGGCTGGAGGTGACAGCTGGAGTGGTTGTGTAATGCCACTTTTTCCTCACATGGTAAAAATAGGGAGTGATACGTTTGTTAGTGGAATATTTTGAAATTCAAAACCTTAAGTTGATCAGCTGTAATCAGAGAAAAATAAAATAGAACAACAAAACCCAAAGTGTCGAAGTTTCAAAGTGATGAAGAGTTAGCCTACTGCTTGCAGCAAGCTGCAGCGAAGGCAAGGAATGGGGTTAATCTGAGAAACTAAGTTGGAAAATGAATTATTTTATGTAGTGCATTCCAGCATTCCAGATCGTAAACAAACACCAAATATTTTTGTAACTAACTCTTGCTTATGAAGCAAAATCAGATTTAACTCTGCTTCTTCTTTCATCTGTGAGTACCCAGCCTGTAAAACATCAAGGGCTGCAGGGATGGCTCGGCTGCCATAGAAATTTTTAGGGAGAGATTTGTCCTGGCAGCTGTTCATTGCTGCCCTCTGTCCTGTTTTACTTAGAGAGAAGTGAGCTAAAGGGAGATACCCTCCTGCCCAGCTGAAACGTTTCAACCAAAAGAGAGAAAGGAAAAAAAAAAAAAGAGAATATAGTAAAAGAACGCTAGTTCCTGTCTGTAGCATCTTAAACAGCTTGTGGATCTGGCATTACTAGTATCCTGAAAATTGGTTGTCATTATTTAAACATCAGACAGGGAATGTTTGCCCTAGGCCCTTGGCCAAATAAATCTGGTTTTGCTGGAAAATGATTTTGTAATGATAATGGTAACATGAGCTGAGGAGAAAGGCCATCATCTCCCTGCCTGTGTCTCATAGGGCTCACTCCAGCACTTAGATTGAGAATCATCAGGAAGGACAGCTCCGTTTAACTATCAGATGCTCAGTGCTGTTTTTCTTGGGCTTGCAGCAGCACTGGGTTTGTTTTGGACTAGGCTGGATGAAAAAGGGTTTCACAGAGGCTGGTAAAAGAGAACAGAGGTGTTCTTCAATGATGATTTGAGGATTACTGAAATGTGTACTGTATTTTCATAAATTAACATGGGTTTTTAGTAATTTAGTAATTTAGTGATGGAACTGCTAAAAGTCAATGGAGTTGCCTCTTCATGGTGACCACTGCTTTTGCTGCAGCAGGCCCCATATGAGCAGCTGTACAACCTGCTGTATGCCAGTACATTTTCTGGAGCCACCTTAGAGGTCCTGCAGCCCTTAAATTAGTTGTTGTTTTTTTCCCTCACCTGCCATCTTATTTGTAATCATGTAATGCTTTTAGTCCTTGCAAAGACCTTCCAAGTTTTTGGGAGAGCTCTCACCTATTGCAATGCAGCCAGAGCCTGGTGCAGAACTGGGGCTGCGGGGACATGCAAGCACCACAGCTTGGCTGCTGTAACCAAGTTGACTTCGAGCTGCCACTCAGAGCTGGGAGTGGTGAGACTGGGGAGCTCCCAAGGAATGCTGTGAGGGAGCAGGTTCTGTCTGACCATGATACCTTTCTTTTCTTGGGCATTATTTACATGTCTCTGAGGCAGCAGCCCCATTAATGCTTCCAACTGATTTTGGGTAAGGAATCGTCAACTGCTGTTTTTAAGTCTGACTTCTACCACTGTGAGACAGATTCAGTGAACTAATGAATGAAGTCACCATATTTAAGATTTGGCCAAGGAGCAGCTGAGCAGAAAAATCTTTTAAGAAGTCATCGTGTCAGTAATTATGTTTTTATCTCAGGTATTTTTACTTTTTCACTGGGGTTACACAAAAACAAAAACAAACAAAAAAACCCACCATTAATTTAGTGGCTGTGTTACAGATCATCTACACTTGATGAACAGAGAATGAGTACAAAATGCTCAAAAGTGTCATTTCAGTGATTTCTCTTGGTGTGCANGGCCACAAGGGCACATTGCTGGCTCATGGTTAACCTGTCATCCACCAGGACACCCAGGTCCCTCACTAGAGAACTCCTCTCCAGCAGGTCATCCCCCGGCCTGTACTGGTGCATGCAATTATTCCTCCCTAGAATAAAATAAAAAAATAAAATGGCTGTTGCATTTACACTAGACAGAAAATCAAATTTCCATGGCTGTGAGAGTATTTTTTTATAAATCAGGCTTGTTTATTAAACTCATAAAAGTTACTGGAAACAACAAAAAGCCAATACGATCTGGGGAGCCAGTAATAAGGTTTCTCTCCTTAGTAAAAGCACACGTTGGTGGGGACAGTGGTCGTTGTTCCCCTCGGCAGGGAGCTAGGCTCTAGGCACCAAGAGGAGGGACACCTGAAGGTGTCATAGGACAAAGCAGCCCTGGGAAAGCTCTGCAAGATTTGAGCATGTCTGAGTCCATTTGCAGGGACAGCATGGAGATGTGGTGCAGAAGGGTGAGGGCAAGCTGCTCTCCTGAACCCAGAAAAGCATCAGCTGCCAGGGGAGCCCTGAGCTGTCTCCAAGTGGGCTGGGTCTGCTGGAGCACCTTCCAGTACCAGGGCTCTCAGTTGCCTTGTTCTCAGATGATTTTCTGCAGCCTCAACGGGAACAGAGCAAAGCTGGCATGTCCCACTGGGCAAAGGGGCGGGGAGCTGCTAAGATCTGGGGCTCCTCTGCTGGGGCTGCCTGCAGAGATGCTTCACAGCATTGCCCTTGCCATAGTCCTGAGCTAAGGTTGCAATGAACAGGGAGCTGGGCCTTAGCCTGTTTCTGAGACTGAAGTTGGGTTTTACCCAATCATAGAATCACCAAGGTAGAGTTGACCATTTGTTGAACTTGTTTTAGTGTTTTCTCTCTGGTAATATTTTCTCACTGCAGTCTTGGCAAATACTGCAGTAAAAAAAGCAACACATGGATTAGCTCTCCTGGATTATTGGCAATGGCAGTAGGAAGGCTCATGCAACCAGAGCAGAGTCTGGTTACCTTCAGAAACTTCTGTAAAGCAGTGCAAGAGCTCCCAGATTTCTCTGATGAGCACACACTAGTCTGAACTACTAGGAGGAAGCTCACCTTCTCTTAGACATCATTAATCATTTGGGTTGCAAACAGCAAGGAAAGATTTGTATCTGATGACTGTGTTGGAGCAGTAGAAGATCTGTGGATCCCCTGGAAACAGCTGGCATTTGAGCGGGGGTGTCGTGCAGCAGAGGTACCTGCCCTGAGGAGCTGCTGGTGGCCCTGTTGTTGGGAGAACACCTGGCTTTGTTCCTTTCAATGAATGTCATAGTGTGTAAATCTGCTGCGTGACTCCAGAGATAAAGAAACCTGATGCACTCCACTCCAGAGCAATAAATCTTTGGCCTCTGGTTGTGGGAATGCCAAATCCACCTGTCAGTGTATTATTTATGGACCTATCAATGGTGTATCTGTTGTTGCTGAAGTCCGAACACCATTGTTCTCTGTGGAGCAAAGGAAAAATCCTGTAAGTGTGAAGCTTGATTCTGCTTTCCTACACATCCTCATTTTCAGTCACATGCCTGTGACCATTTTAAAATGCCGTAATTCACTTTTCCACATCATGTTCATCACTGAATATTTCATATGTTTTCTATGACACGTGCATGCATACATCTTGGTGCTCTCTAGTCATTTGGACCACATTGATGAGTGGATGATGTGATCTGGTGATGATGGTAGAGACTATGTCTCTGCCCTATGGCATGCTGGTGGCTGGGCTTTGGCTGTGCCCAGGTCATGGGTTGAGACAATGTGGAGCTGCTCACAAATTGAGGTGCAGCTCAGAGTGGTAAAGTCTCAGCCTTGGGCTCAAAGAGATCCCCTGCTCTGAAGCTTTCTGCTCTTTCCTTACATAAATCACTTGATTTTGCCAGAGACCTCAGTGTTTTGTCCAGTTGGTGACCACTAAATCAAGCACAGCAGTCTGGCTGACTAAGGCATTTGTAAAAGTGGCATGCTCCTGGTGATGGACCATGGTGACGGACCATTTGGGACTTATTCTCATTACAAGCTTTTTTATCATTATCCTTCAAGTAGAAGCCTGTCACAAATAATGTATGTCGTGTCTGGTGTGAGCTAACTAATGGCCTGCTGGCAGGCAGCTGTTGTGCTGCCTACAGTACTTTGTGCTTGAATATTCTACTGGGATGGGAACTGTGTGATTTTAACTGTAGTAATCATGGGCTGCCCACACAGGCCTACCTCTACATCCCAAAAACCTGCTCCCTCCTGTACTCATTTGTTCTTTAAGTACCTTACATTGCATAGACTGTAGCAACACCACAATTTAGTATCAGAAAAATCAGAGTGAAATGCAAAAAAAAAAAAAAAAAAAGCATAAAAATACATCTAACTCTTATTAGTCATTTTTTTCAGAACCATCTTCTTTATTAAGAGAGGGTGAGGGGCTGTGAGATGGGAAATTTCACTTCTGATAGTCCTTATGACTATGCCACATCACAACAGCAGTCCCACTATGGGGTGCTGTCTTTATGGTGCCTGTATAGTGATGTGAAAGATGATGTACTGCTGCAGGAGAGCTGTGACAATGTTTTACAGTGCTTAGAGAGTGAGGGAAGTGAGGTGGGTTTTGGGAATCTTGTGAAAATGCTGTGGTAGATAAAACACCCAAGGAAAAAATGCTTTAAAAGCAGTAGATTTTTTGCATTATTTTCTGGCTATTTAGATTTCTTTTAAAAAGAGCAAACCAACAACTGATTGCTCAAAATTTCAGCTAATTCCATGGATGAGCAGACAACTCCCAAATGTTCAATACCATTTGTCATTAAAGTGTTGGATCTTCACTTTTTCCTCTCTTACTTTTCCATAGGCTTTTACAAGAAATCAAACAAACAAACAAAGAGTAATAACAATATTTGAGCAGCTGCAGGGCAAATGTCTTCTTGAAATCATCCATTGCTGTTTCTCTATGAACACCATTAGGTTTGAGAAAGTAAAAAGTGTAGAGTTGCACAATTTTTGAGTCAGGGTATAGTACTGGAACACAGAGGTTTCTGTTCTGTACCTGCTCTAATTCACATTGATTTTTTTGTGCTTTGCTGGTGAGACAGGAAGGCACAAAGCATTGCCATTAAAGCTCATAGCTTATTTGAAATCAGGAGAGTTTCTTGAACGTGTGCTCATCCAGTCTGCAGAACAACTGAAGAGCACATTACCAGTGTTAGGTATGTCTTTCTTGTCCCATCTATCAGAAGATCCCACCTGCAACCCTTCTTTTTCTTTCTAAATTGTCCTAAGAAAATGAGATAGAGCAATTCACATAACATTTGCACTCTGAATTATATCTGCTCAATTTTGTGTTATGCAAATGATGTAGGAACAAGTTCATAAACTTTCTGAAATTTCTGCTGTCATCTGGTTATGTTTAGCCTACTTAATCTGGAATCCTACATTAAAAACTAAATGCATCAGAAGATACCACCACTATGTAATGTTTCAAATAGCTAATGTTCTTGCTGCATTAAGATAAAATAAAGGCAACACAGAGCTTTCCAATATTTGTTTAATTACCTGAGTCGCTTTTTAATAAATTAGAAAGTTGTTCCCCTTCTTGTAAACATGTCTATTGTCACAAAGCTCTTTTTAATCCAGGAAACCTGTCAAACCATCTTTCCTGCTTGTATTTTGTCTGTCAATTTTTATCACTGTCAAGATTATGGAACTTAAATTGGTGATTATAAAAGAAATCCTTAAGGATTTCATTTGCTTTTAAGAGCCCTGCAGAATACAAGTGGTTCAGATCAGAGCTGCCAGTTAAGACAAAGTCATTACAGTTTCTGGAGATGTGTCAAACACTGCTCATCAGAATAACACATCATGGCCCTATGATATGCACATTTGGTTTCCTTGGCCTTCAGATATACCCAGCAGGGATCTTCTGAGCTGGAAGCAGATTGGTTTGGAAAGGTGTTTAGGTTAGCAACAGGAGCTGGAAAAGTATGGGATTGTGTCTTGTGTTTTTTTCCCTGACTGAAGATACCATGTCCCTGTCACCTGAGATGACAGTGTTCAGCCCTTTGGAAGTTCTCTGGGACCATTCCCTTCTGAACATTCTCAGCATCAGGAGAAAAGACACCAGCTTGTTTCCAACCTTATTTTAACATCTTTTCACTTGCTGCTTATTCTTTGTAATAATCCCATACTTAACAAGAAGCCAGATAATCAAATACATGCATAAAAAGAGATAAATAAAATACTGATGTTATCTGGGCATGCTGTGCTGTTGCAGGAATAAGGAGACTCTGAATAACAACATAAATTATAGAGCAGATAATTATACTGTGTGACTGTGGGAAATAATAGGAAGAAAATTAACCAAAAAAGACAAGTGGCAGAGCAGCAGCTTTAGGTGGCATGAACTGTGAGCTGAAAGAAAAGATCCACCCTCAGCAAGTTTGCTGGTCTTACAAAGCTGGGAGGAATGGTTGAGGAAGGCTGTACTGCCATTCAGCGAGACCTGGACAGGCTGGAGAGCTGGATGGAAAGTAACCAGATGAGGTTTAACAAGAGCAAATGTAGTGTCTTGCACCTAGGGAGGATTGTACAGGCTGGGGAGAGGAGCTCTGAGAAGAGGGACCTGGGTGTCCTGGTGGACGACAGGTTGGTTATGAGCCAGTAGTGCACCCTGGTGGCCAAGAAGGCCAATGGGGACCCTGGGGTGCATTAAAAAGAGCGTGGTCAAGGAAGGTGATCCTCTTCCTCTACTCTGCCCTGGTGAGGCCTCATGTGGAGTATTGTGTACAGTTCTGGGCTCCCCAGTACAAAAAAGACAGGGATATCCTTGAAAGAGTCCAGAGGAGGGCTACGAAGATGATAAAGGGCCTTATGAGGAAAGGCTGAGAGACTGGAGCTGTTCAGCCTCGAGAAAGGAAGACTCAAAGGGGATCTGATCCACATCTATAAATATCTAAAGTGCGGGAGGCAAAGGGTCAAGGCCAGACTCTTCTCGGCAGTGTGTGGCTATAGGACAAGGGGAAATTGTCACAAACTGAAGTAAGGAAGTTCCACACAAATGTGCGTGGGAACTTCTTCACTGTAAGGGTGACACAACAGTGAAACAGGTTGCCCAGAGAGGCTGTAGAGTCTCCTTTTCTGGAGACGTTCAAGACCCACCTGGATGCCTACCTGTGCAACCTGGTCTAGGGAGCTGCTTTGGCCGGGGGGTTGGACTCAATGGGCTCTAGAGGTCCCTTCCAACCCCTACAATTCTGTGTTTCTGTGTTTAGGTTTTCTGATGCCAGTCATACAAACATTTCTTGCCTGGGCTGGTATCTTAATCCTGAGTCCTCTCACTACCACAAAACTGAATTTTGGAATCGCTGGGAGGTTTGGAGGTGGTGTTGAAAAGTCAAACCGGAGAGCACTGTGCCAGTGGGATGCTGTTGGGACAGAAGGCTGTAATGAAGCCCTGGAGCAAATACCCGTGAGCCCCTCCAGAGCCAACCAGGGCTGCCTATTGGGGGCTGGCACCCCAGTGTGGTTGCACATCAGTAACTTCCTGGTGTCTGGAATGATCAAAAGAAACCTGCACAGATCAACATAACAATGTAGGCAGGCATAGATTTACATTAATTTATTGGTTTGGTTCACAAAAGCCTGCTGTATTTTTCTCCCCAATTGTATTGGCTTGTCTTCATGCTGGTATGTTTGAGTTTGCTTTCCTCTGAAGGAAAAATAGTAAAAGATGAAACTGCAGGTCTTGTCATTATTTATAGCTCTAATACATCTTTGCAAAGCAAAGCAACACTAGTTATAAGAAAGCCTAGCTACAGAGCAATGTTCTTTGCAGCATGTAAGATGCTTTTCCAAACAGTGCTGTAAATACACAGAGCAGTCACTGCCCAGCTGCTCCCTCCCATTCAGGAACCAGCACAAAGATCTGTTTGCTCTGAAACCCAGTGTAGATTGCCTTACAGATTTACAGTGGGACTTCTGAAGTAATTGAGTTATTACTGGATATATATATTTTTTTTCTGAAGTGTTTTAGTCAGCAAATTTACAGCCATAAGGAACAGCAGTGAGTTCACAGCCACAGATCCTCTGAGAGTGTTACCCAGCTTCCTGCAGGAGTCACTTCCTGATTCTTTCTGTGCAGATCTTGGTGGCACTGCAGGATCTTCATGTACAGAGAAAATCCTCTGCCATTGGTAGCTTAGTGCTGACCCCATAAAAGCGATGCTTGTGGGCATCTTTAAGTGTCTATATGTTGATGTGTTTACATCCTCAGGTGGATGAGTGGCTTTAGTTGGATGCTAGATTTTATTTTATGAGTAAAGTGACCTGTAGATAGGAATCTGTTCTTCTACCTCTATCTAGAAACGGAGTCTAACTGTAATATGAAAATCCATCTAGACAAAGAATTCCAAAGCCCAAAAATGTGAACTGTGATTTGCTGGATTCAAGAGCACTTTGTGCTATACAACAAAGATTGCTGTGTTTTTTGGAGTTAAATATGCTGTAGCTTTCAGGTATTGATGTGTATAGAGCACCACAAAAATTGAGAATGGTGAATTCTTGGATATATGGTTAGGATGTTTGGTCGTGTAACCCACCCCCACACCAAGGCATCCTGTGTCACAAGTAGGGCTGCACATGGCTGTTTCCATCACAGTGCTGTCAGAGCTGTTTTTCCTCCCCATCAGTAACTGTTATGAAGACCTTTGCAGATTTGAATTTGCTTGTCCTTGCATCACCCCTGAAGTAATATATCCATTTTACAAATGGGAAGCTGAAGTGCGGGAAGCTAGATGGCTGCCTCCAGCGTCATCTTCCATCATTGTGTATCAAATTACTTAATGTTCATCCAAGTGTTTGAATTTAGCTAGAAGAAAGTGTGATCATCACCAGATAATGTCATTCACGTGCCATTATGGTCAAAACGACTAGACAGCGTGAAGATACATTACTGCTTGTCCTGAGAACCAAGTCACTGTGCATTTCAGTGGTAGAGTTTCACCCTTTGAGTGATCAGGTTGCGGTTGGGTTCAGCTCCCCAGCTTTCAGCTGAGGACATTATCTGCAGTATCTGCTCTCCTCCCTTGCCCCCCATTAGGTGTAGTTAATGTAGATTAATACAAACATGGTAAGGTTCTCTTTGGGATGATAAATGCTATTCCATGTCAAGCAGCATGCAGGCTCCCCAGTTATTGTATTCTATGTGGCAGATAGGTGAGTAAATGTGGTCATTCCCAGAAGGTCACCTCTGGTAAATGCATGGCTTTGCCTTCTGGGACAAGGATTAGTGTGCATCCTACTAAAACGAATGATGAAATGAGAAGAAAAATTCATTTTCAAATCAAAGATTCTGGCTACAAAGCAATTATTCTACATGTTTATAGAAGAGTAACTAACTCCCTGCAGGCTATGATTTTTGCAGGGCTTTGGACCACAGAGGCAATGAATACTTCCATGACTCTCTGCTTACAAAGAAAATATGTATCAGCTAATCTCATTCTGTGACTTACAGCACATGCACTGTAGCACCAGACATACCAGGAATACAGCACTGAAAATCAGAATGGTTGCTTTCAACCTGCTTGTTTTTGGAAATGGGTGAATGGGAAGTGATTTTCTTTTCTTTATTTTCCTTAACAGACTTTCCCAAAGTCAGTATTTTGAAAACTGGACATCAAGAGCAAAGATCTAGGTATGTATTTGAGTTAGACTGCAAGCATTTAGAGACCGAATGAAGCCTGTGGAGCATCATGTCATACTGTATGTTCAGCCTCTGGATTTCCTACCTGGAGCTTTTCATAATAGCAGCTGTTCTGTTTTTACATGATTCTGAACTATAGGCAAACCACATCTTTGGCAGTGGAAGCGTTTTATTCCTCTGCAAGGGTTAGATCTGGCTAAGCCACGTTTCATAGTAGAGTTCAGACATGAAAATGGGAGAGTTTCGGTGAAGGAAAACAACAACACCAACAAAGGATTTATGAGGTTCTGAAAAACTGCCACAATCTTTTTGGCAAGAGAAAAATTGAACTAGAAGCTATTAAGAGGCAAACTGTCTCATCTCCAGTGTCAGGGTTATCGGATTTTTGCTGACAAAGGCAGGCATTGATCAACTTGCCCTAGCAGTCATGATCTTCTGTGTCATTTCAGCTATTGCATTTAAAGCTTCTCTTTTTCTTTTTTTTCCAAAATCTGCTTTGAGTCCCCTAAAATATCACGTCATTATTCCAAATGGGAAAACTAGGAGGACAAACCCACCCTGACACATCTGTGAAGCTGAGACCAGGATAGCAAGGTGAAGGCAAATAAAAGATGGAAAGGGTGTTATCATTTGATCTATAGACTATGGTTTTCTTTTTTAGAGAGTACTGTATGACTTGTTCTAGCTGAGGGCTGTGTTCATGGATTTCAGTGTGCTCTTCTGTGTCTTCATAGAGGGGCATACTTGATGATATGAAGCTGGAAGGAGTGACTGACACAGTGGAAAGCTATGCTACCATTCAGTAAGACCTAGACAGACCAGAGAGTTGGACAGGATGGAACCAGATGAGGTTTAACAAGAGCAAGCATAGAGTCTTGCACCTGGGGAGAATTAACGGCATATATCAAGGTTACGGGATGACCTTGCTGACAGGAGCTCTGTGGAACAGGACCTGGGGATCCTGGTGGACAGCAGATTGATCCCTGAACCAACAGTGTTCCCTTGTGGCCAAGAAAGCCAATGGTATGCTCGGGTGCATTAAAATGAGAGTTGACAGCAGGTCGAGGGAAGTGATCTTCCCTCTCTGCTCTGCCCTGGTGAGGCCACATTTAGACTGCTGTTTCCAGTTCTGGGCTTCCAGTTTAAAGAAAACAGGGATGTTCTAGAAGGAGTCCAGCAGAGGGCCGCAAAGATGATGAGGGTCGTGGAGCACCTCCCTGATGAGGAATGGCTGAGTAAGCTGAGTCTGTTCAGCCTGGGAAAAAGACTGAGGGGGGATCTGATCTATGTTTATAAATATCTAAAGGGAGGTGGGAGGCAAGTGGCTGAGGCCAGGTTCCTTTGTAGTGTGTAGTGATAGGGCAAGGAGCTGTGGCCTAAAACTTGAACACAGGAAGTTCTGTACAAACATGCGGAAGAACTTCTTCGCTCTAAGAGTGAAGGAACACTGGAACAGATTGCCCAGAGAGGTTGTGGAGTCTCCTTCCATGGAGATATTCAAGACCTGGCTGGACACCTTCCTGTGTGACCTACTGTAGGGATCCTGCTTTAGCAGGAGGGTTGGACTCAATGATATTTCAAGGTCCCTTTCAACTCCTGTGATTCTGTGATTCTGGGTGGATGCTGTGATCCCCTCTGGGGTATCCCACGTATTCAATTTGTGATCTCAGCAAAATGAGGGGAAGACAACCTCACTTACTTACCTCTCTGTTGACGAATGATTTTCCCCAAGTTCTGACATGATATATGCTCAGTGCTGTGCCACAGTATCATGGTTTTATGATTCTTGTTACGTGTATTCCAGATCATAACATCATGTAGTGCATTGGGAGTTAAAGAGTTAATGGTCCAGCTCCATGGATCATTGATAGCTCCAGTTATACCTGTCTCAGAAGAGAAGTAGGTACCCCAGGGGACTTTGCGTTATGTTGTATTTTTACGTTTTTCTGTTCAGAGGGAAAGGTAAAAACTGTTTGCGTGTCACGAGACATTCTCCTTTCCTTTGGGGATTGACCCAGCAGTGGGTGCTCACTGCCATCTTGCCTCCAGCGTTAGCGTAAGGCCTTCAGATTATTGGACACTCTCTCTTGCTCATTTTATTTGATTTATTAGCTTCAATTCCAATTATATTGTATTATATTGTGTTATTTTGCTTTCTGATATCTTATTTAGTAAATTAGCTTTCCTGCTCAGATCGTTGCAGCTGTTTTGTTTTTAGGCCCGTCTCCCTTTTCCATTTTCCCTTTCCTCCTTCCCCTTCCCTGGGGCATGGACCTGGGGCGTGGGTGCCCCGCCCCAGTCATCACAGAACCGGGCCGAACCAGCCCGTAAACCATTGACACACAGCTCTGACATCTGAACACACAGGTCAGCTTAAGCATAGGTGCAGAAGTCTACATCTTCTCACCAGTTGAGTTCTGTTTATCTGTCATTAGATTCTCTGCAACTTTCATCTAAGGGAGGCCAATCTCCATTTAGCTTGTTCAAGAGGATATTCCAGGTAAGCCCTGGGCATGATAAAATGTTTGGAGTATAGCAGATGTGTTGCAGGAATCCTGAAGAAGGAGAAACTTATGCTTCACATTAATTGCACCACCAGGGTGTTTTCTGAACTACTGACTGTCTGAAGCCAGATGAACTGCGGTTCTCTGTCACCTGAACTGAGCTGCTTTTCCTGTCTATTGCTGCACCTTCAATATTACAATATTGAGTTCAATATACTCTGGGGTACAGAAAACTGACTGTGGCCCAGGTGTGAGATGGGTGAGTGTCTGTGTTCAAACACTTGCTCTCACTGGGTTTGGACAGCTGTGAAACCGCAGTACACAGGGCCATCTCTAAGTGCTCAGTGCTGTCCCATGGGAGGCATGGTTTATAGCCGCTACTCCAGGTTCTGAAAAAAGCTCTAGTGATGAGCAGAGGGAGAAGTAACCACCATCAGCCTCCTTGGGGTGAGCGTCTTGTGCAGCTTGAGATTAACGTATCTTCTGCTCAGGGATTCCTGATCAAGCACAGAAGACGTAAGGATCAATAGTAAGATGTGAAGTTGAAGATTTGGTGGTGGTGGTGTATGAATGCCACAAGCACTATCTTGGTAATACGTACCATCAAATAAATGAAAGGCAGCACATTTCTACAGTGTTGATCTGATCTCTGATTTTGTTTATTTTGCCAAATCCTCTTTCAAGAATGCAAACAAAGACAGAGTAGCTACAGAATTTTCAAATGGAATAAAGAGTGCTGCAGATGTGCCTTTTAATTGCTTCTGTGTATTCAGCTTGAGTTTCTCTGCATTGAGACATATGTATAGAGATGTGAAAGGTCTGCAGTAACATCTGGATGCTGTTTTCACAGCCTAATGGGTTGGTAAATAATGTTTCTGAAAACGAGGAGTAATGCTCTGCATATCCTTTTTTCTGTGACTCTTCTCCCATAGTAGTTCCCAACAGTGCTAAAGCAAAAATACTCAGTCAACAATCCATCCAAGCTCCCGTGGCAGATTTCTTAAGGACAGCATTCATTAGTAATTAATATTTGTTCTATACAGTTTCCTAAATTAAAGTCTCAGTGACCTGGTGGAGTCACAATCCTGAGCAAGAAGACTGCTATACTTCAGAGAGATTTTGTAGCCGTGATGACACTGACCAAGCTACATGGGAGATTTTTCAAAGCTAGAAAAACCTTAGAAGCAAGTAAATGTAAGCATTCACTTTAAGTAAAGCTAATGAGAAGATGACAAGATGAACCACCATTAGCCCAGAACTGGAAGTACTCAGTAGTGGGAATTCCAGAGTATCTCTCCTGACTTGTATGGCCAGAGCTCAGGTGGGATAAACCAGTATTTTCAAGTGGATTCAGTAGAGTTCTACCTTTTATTGGTAGAGAGCTTAGTCCTGTACTTCCATCAAACTGCAAAGAACGGAAGACTGAAAGTCTTACATGAAGAAATATAAAATTTGGTGCTCTGCTGTGATGCACTGAGTGGTCTTCAGCCCTTAATCTACTTAATCAACCAGAAATAATAAAAAGTTTGGCAAACTCTAACACCTTCACTGTTCCTTTCTTGGGGAGAGTGTTAACTTTCTCTGAGATCCCTGTACTAGTAAATTTTTACCGGAATGACTAAAGGGAAACAAATGACTGACTGTGTTACTTGCTTATGTTTTCCTATCACATAACATGAAGATAATCCCAACTATTCATATGAAGAATATGTCTTCCAGTTCTTCACTGCATTATCTTATTAGCATTCTGCTGAGACATTTCCTACATAAGCCAGAACTACTTTACAGCTGCTTACAGTGACAGGGCTTTATTCTTTTTTAAAAGTAGATATGAGTAAGGTACCATAATCTATTTATAAAACAGAAAGTTCAGTTGAGTCTTGAATAAAGGAAACTCCATAGTTGCAGTTAGTTTCATCCCATATGTATTTTCTTCTATTCATTATAACTTTGCAATACAAAGGGTAGTGTTCCCCTCCTTTATCTGTAAGATAGACCTTGATTCTAATATATTTTTTTCCTGCACTATCTTGAACTCCATCGAGAGCCAGGCGATTTGGAGCTGAGATACTCCAAATGGAGCTTTGAGAAGATTTTTTTCCTTCTCCATTTTTATTTATTCTCCTTAAAGACTCTGGTTCTGAGGCGAAGAGGAGAGGAGCTCTCTGATACTGCAAAGGTTGGATGCAGCCAGCGCAGTGAACAGAAAACCTCTTTTGTCTATGGAGTTATCTGTGTCTGTTGTACTCTGTGGATGCAGAAACCATCCTGCCTGAGAGCTATGACTGAGTTTTGAAGAGAAAGAGAGGAGGGGGTGGAGGACACCTTTCTGGAAGGAAGGAACAAGTTGCTTTTGAACCACAGAGTACCACATGGCACGCTTGAATGATTTGTCTGTACCCAATCATACAGATTGTATCATAGTATTTCTAAACATGAATGCTGAGGCTACATATTATGATTGAAATGCAGAAGCTGATACATTCAGTGGAAACTCGAGTAATACATCATTAGGAAGCCAGTCAGGTAGATTTTATGCAAACAAAATTAAGGCCTGCATGACTCAGTAGATCATGTTCTTGCTATCACCTTCCTACATCTATTCAGAACCCACTTTTAGTGCAGCTGAGCATGTACCAGATACTGAGGCACACAAACATCTGCTGTGTATATATAAAGTCACTTTTTGGTAAATTGTCTTCATAAGCCGTGATTATGCACTGGTGGAGCGCAGTCCGGCAAAACCTAAAATATAGAGACAGATAATGCATTTTGAATTAAAAGATTGCTTAGAGATGACATTGGTATAGGTAAGGATAAGGATGTTTCAGTAAGGAGGCTTAGATTTTGCTGAAGTCATTAAATACTGATGTAGCTGCTCTGAACCTAGTAGTGAATGATTCCTAGTATTGGCTTCAGGACTACTGTATGTTAGTGAGAGAGGATCTTTTTAGCATTTATGCTGGCATCATTTAAAAGCTGAGACTTCCTGGAAGGACAAAGGACTAAAGAGAAAGATCAAGACTAGCTCTAATTTAATATAAAACTGAAGTACTTAAAGTTTTTTGTCCATCATGGTGCATTTTTGGTGTTGCTTCTGCCACCCTCCAGCTCAGGAGGAAGAACAGTGGGACAGTGTCCTTGTCACTCGGCAATAATCCTTCCCACGAAACATTCCTCACCTTTATAGATGCAAGCAGCCCTTATGCAGTAGCATAAGTTTAGTTTAGATCTTGCCACACTGTAAGGATGTCCGTATCCTTCATGGGGGCTCCTGGAGAGTTTGCTTTCAGATCTGCCCTGGTGCTGCATCATTTTCTGGGTCTTGTGCAAGAATGGGTGTTGAGAGCAGGACCAGCAGAGCCACAGGCAGAAGTGTGTTTCTGGTGCTCCTTAGCTTGCCTGCAGGAGATGGGCTTTGTGGCAGGGAGGAGCCTCTGCTCTGCATTGCTGGGACTAGCATGAGTCCTGTGCAAAATGATGGCTTAAAACTGGAGGTACAAGAATTTGGATGGGCCTGAGAATATCTAAGTGCTTGGAAAATACTGAATATCCATGGTGAAAGGCAGCTGAGGGTGTAGTGGCAAGGACTAGAATCTTTTAGGGTGTACAGCTGGGGAACAGATGTGCAAGCAGCTTCAGGCGCACCAAGTCCAGCAATTCTTTCACTTTCTGTTTTCAATACCTTTACATCTGGGCTTAGGAAGAGCATAGAGGTGGATGTAGCATGCACATCCCTGTGCCTAGATGATCAGAGTGCTGGAGCCAACACAGACAGCAACATGGTCAGACTCATCACCCAGGAGAGCATAGGGTGGGTTTACATCTCAGTGCAAAAGACAGATGTAGATCAGACTGCAGTGGCTTTTGCTGCAAACTGCAGATGTAGCTGCTGAAGACAAAAAACTGGAGTAATTTGGTCACATGTAAGTAATGGTGAACTGCCGGTGTATTTAGTCCAGAGAGGACTGGCACATTTCTCAATTGCATCATTTAAAATATTCTTTTTGATAATGGGGAAGAGTTTATACTAAAGGCATCAGCAAGTTCTCATTTAGAATAATCACAAATGCAACAAGAACTGCAAACAAGATCAAGCTTAAGAACATCAGTGTAAACAAACTAGGAAAGAGTCGAACCTGTTCAACATTTGTGTGTCAAGGACAAAGTCCATCCACAGCATAGGAATAAAAAGGCAACTTACAGTAAGTCATTTTGAACAGACAAACTTCGAGGAAACAGCAGTTTTTCCCTATGTGTGGGAAATATTACAACAGTTTGTCTTTTTGTGTCATGATGAACCTCTAGGAAGGATGTAAGGCAAAGAAAATTAATGGAGATGCCAGATATTAAGTTTAGATTTGTAGCACTTCATTTATTAGATGGCAGAAATCAAAATGTTACAAAATGCCTATTTTGTCTGGAGGTTAATGACTTAAAACAGGCTCTGTAATGGTCTGTTGCACTGGCAAACATTTTGGGTAGTTCTGTATGGAGAATTTTATAAGGAGATCAGTTAAATTTAATTTTGCATAGATAACTCATCATGTAATGACTCTCCTGAGAGCCTACAAACTGGAATTTTAATAAATATGAAAAACAGACTTTTTTAAAATTCTGCTTAACACTCAGGGCCTGATTCCTACCTTGCTGCCAAGGAACAGCTATGACAATGTGAGATGTGCCTTTTCAGGAAGATAGAATAGTCCACGGAGTCTGACTCCTAAGCACACATTTCCAGGGAAGAGCACAGGAGGACTGTGCCTGTGCAGCGTGTGCCCACATCTTTTACTGTTCACACAGAACACTTGCATATGCCATTGATGTCTGTCTCTTCCAAATTGTTTATAAATATTTGTGTGCTTGCTTAAGAGCACAAAGATGCATTGACAAATCATGCTTGCAAATGTGAAAAATTACTTGTATGGGAAGTTCCTAATTTAGCACGTATGTCAGTGCACGTGGGTGAGGGTGTCAAGAGCATTAAGAACAAGTTTTAGACCTCCATCTAACAAGTCAAAATGAACAAATGTAGTCACATATTCTCACATCCAGCATGACACGATTGTAAATACTAATAACTCATTTACTAGGAAGGGGAATTGTTTTCTTTGTGACTACAATTGAGTGCAGATTTTGCATTCCTGATGGTGCAGTTGAATGACCTGTGACCACGCCGAATGTTTTAAACTGCTGCTTGTCCTTTGAGCACCAGAACCATTAGCAAATTTGAATCAAGAAGGTAGTAGGGACAGTTTTTGGTTCTTAGGTCTAACAACCAAAAGTAATAGACATAAAAAATTCACTTTAAATCAAGAGTTATAAAGGAAAACTATTTACATGCAACTGCAAGAATACTTCCAATAAAAAAATGAGGCAAAAGCAGAAGCTAAGCAAAACTGTTGTAACAGTGTAATATCCAATTAACACATTTCAGGGCAAAGGCATTGTACACTTTATTTAGGCAGAGTAAAGGCATGAGCCACTAAGCTCTATTCAGAGCTGTGATGGCAAACTCCAAATTTAAAAATGATTGAGCTCTGTCTTCTGCAAGCGTAAATCAGACTTGCTGTACTGTTGTCAGTGGAGTTGGACTCATTTATGACTGCCAACGATCTGTCTCATTAGGCTCATCTGATGCACTGTGCTGGAAACCCCTGTCTTTTGCAAACTCTGCAGTTTTTGCTGCCAAGAACTTCTCAGCCTTGAGAGAGGGAAATAAATGCATGACATAACAATTGCACTTTGGAATAAAAAAATTAATAATAATCTGTTTTTCTCTGTCCCGTTGCCAAATTCTTCCTCCCACATAAGCAATAGAAAAGTCTCATTTGAGCAACTTCTTATAAATAGAATAACTGTTAACAAAAATGTATGGCCTGAAAGCCCATCTTTAGTATTTAAAACAATATTTTTTGCAGACTCAAGGGCAGAAGCTGCCAACCTCTCACAAACAAATTCTGGGCAAATGGGAGCTTGCCAATAAGTCAGGTAGCCACTTAGAAAATGAACATTCCTCCTTTCTCTTCCTGCAAACATTCACTACACCTGGATCCTCAAATGAGGTGGGTCATCCCTATCTGTGGTCAGCCACAGGGCCTGTAATAATACAGAGTGTTTCTTTGGGTCACAAACAGAATTTTATAAATATCAAAACAACCCATTATTATCTCAGAATTGAAAATAGATGGATTTCATGGTTGGATTATTCAGTAGATAAGGAATTGGTTGGATGGTCACAGCCAGAGGATTGTGGTCAATGGCTCTATGTCCAATTGGAGGCTGGTCACAAATGGTGTCCCTCATGGGTCTCCCTTGGAACTAGTGCTATTCAACAACTATATCAATGATGCAGATGGTGGGATTGAGTGCACCTTCAGCAACTTGCTGATGACACTAGGCTGAGTGCTGCAGTTGGCACAACAGAAAGAAATGATTCCGTCCAGAGGGACCTGGACAGGTTTGAGAAGTGGTCCCATGTGAACCTAATGATGTTCAACAAGGCCCAGTGTGGGGTGTTGTCCTTGGGTTGGGGCAATCCGAGATGTATACAGACTGGGAGAAGAACGGACAGAGAGCAGCCCTACGGAGAAGGATATGGGGGTTCTGGTGGATGAAGAGCTGGACATGAGGCAGCAGTGTGTGCTCGCAGCCCAGAAGGCTGACTGCATCCTGGGCTGCATCACCAGAGGAGAGAGCAGTGGGCAGGGAGGGGATCATCCCCCTGTGCTCTGCCCTCAGGAGCCCCCACCTGCAGCGCTGCGTCCAGGTCTGGGGCTCCAGCACGGGAAGGATGGGAGCTGTTGGAGCAGGGCCAGAGGAGGGCACAGGGATGCTCGGAGGTTGGAGCACCTCTGCTGTGGATACAGGCTGAGGAGCCGGGGCTGTGCAGCCTGGAGAAGAGTAGGGTCCAGGGAGACCTCATTATGGCCTTCCAGTACTTAAACAGAGCTTATGAACAGGGGAGAGGCTGTCATTTTGCACAGTCTGAGAGCAAAGGACAAGCAGAAACAGTTTCCAACTAACAGAGAGTAGATTCAGGTTAAATATCAGGGAGAAGTTCTGTACCCAGAGAGCAATGAGGCCCTGGCACTGCTGCCCCATCCTTGGAGGTGCCCAAGGCTGTGCATGGAGCCCTGGGCTGCGTGAGCTGGGGGGGCAGCCAGCCCATGGCAGGGGATTGGAGCTCAGTGATCTTCGAGGTCCCTTTCAACCCAATATTTCTGATTCTTTGATTCTTTGTTATAAGTCATGCTGGAAGAAAAACATGACTGACAGGTAGCATTATCCTCATTTAGAGTTCTGAGACAGGGAGAGATTTGAAGTTACCAGGCCAAAGTCTGACAGGAAACATTGGGTAATACTGTGCTTCCCCAGGAACTAATTCACTATAGAGAAATGCAGGATGACATTGCTCCTTGCTCAAGCAAGAAGCTCTGCTAGAAACCTGCAATAGTCACTGACAAACAGTAAGGGAAAAACAAGGTAGGAACAGGTGTAATACAGGAGTAGCAAGGAGGTTACTGAAGAGTGATGTCTCATACACTCTAGAAGAAGGTGGTGAATGTGAGCATATTATCCTATCATGCCCAATGGTGACATCTCATTTAGCAAAAACAAGCAAAAAAAACCAACAGAGTAGAGTATCACACCACCAACCCACAATGGAGAACAATTCTAGATCAGAAAGTGAGCTGACCAGTTGAAGAACTGGAGCTGGGTGCCAGACCCTTCCACCCAGTCTGCTCAGTGGTGATTGTGTGTGCAGGCTGGGGCACTGCTGATTTCTAGGTGGAAAGAAGGTGTAAGTGGCCACAAGGCAGAGCACAGTTTGCTTAGTTGGGGTTGCTCTGTGCTCTGGGGACAAGCCTGAACCCCATGTGCCCCAGGAAGGAGTGGTACAGGTGTGGCAGAAGTTGGGAGTGATGGTGAGGCTACTGGGCATCAATTAGGACTCAGCATTCTGCAAGAACAGCATCTCTGGGAGGTAATGTCTCCGGAAAAATAGTTTGCTGTTAAAAATTTAGAAGATGTTCTCCCTTTTTAAAATTGCAGTAAATAGTAAATTTAAACTATTTTTGTCATCTTCTCTACATGACTTTATGCATTAAAGGCTCTGTTATTGTAGCATTTTTATAACTGGAGAAGTCCTAATTTGTCTCTATTGATTTTAACTTTGACTTGCTTTTACGCTGTGGACAAACAGTCAAAAATCGATATTTTTACATTTTGACAAATCTGCTGCAAATTGATTGTTTTACCTAGGAATCCTTGCCATTAGAATAACAGTGAAATATGAAAAGAAAGGGAAGCTAGTCAGCTTCAAACCTTCCCCATCTCACTTAACGTTGCTCACAGTAAGACCCATTGAACATATGTGGCATATGCTTCTGGGTTTGAATTTAAGACCTCACTTGAGATGATGGTATTGTGGGATATCTTGTACCTCAAATTGAGTAATTTAACAATAACACCAGGGAGATAATTTTATTATGTTGAACATGTTAAATGTTGAGAGTACCACTGAAAATGCACCTAACTGCTGGCAACCTCATTTTACAGGCAGAGAATGAAAGGAGTGGCAAGGTGATAGGAAGGCCCCATAGCAGATCATTGAATCTTCTCCAAGTAGATGTGCAGCTTTTGCCTCAGTGCCTGTTTGCTGGGGCACCTATGACTGGGGAAGAAACTGGATGTCTATGTAGGAACAAAATTCAGTGAGTATCCCCAAGCACTCTTGTCCAGGGCACCCATAGATGGTCTCTACAAGTTCTGCTTCACTGCTTCACTGAAAGCCATGGGATTTTGCTGTTGACTGTAACAGATGCAAAGACAGCTCCAACATGTTTTCGAACTGTCTATATGTTTTTAAATGGGCTGCTTCCATTAAAACTTCCCTTGGACAGCATTAACTTTTGCAACCGGCACTTAGCAGGTCATCTTGGGTCCTGCTGACACTGGCAGGGATTAAGCAGGTCTTAATTTTAATGAGAAGCTGTCAGACAATTTCTCATGCTGTTTATTCACAAATATGAATTCTTTTAACAGCCATTTCGGGCTCTGAAGGACACCTGTTGTTGTTTAATTTTTTCCAGCAAATGCATTTATTATGATGATGTGGCACTCAGAGGCAGGAGCACCTTTCTGCCCTTTACAGGGAGCACAGGAGAAAGGAGGATGGGACATGAGCTAAATGCAGATGAATCTGCCCAGTAGCCACATAGCTCGGGATGCTGCCCACACATCCCCTCAGGACAGGTTTTCTGGCCATTTCAGGGAAAAGTAGATCATTGATTTCAGCTGAAAATTAGCTTTTAGCTCACAGCATTCCTTGGCCACTCCTTCATCCCGTCAGAGAGAGACCAAGGATGGGGAAGTTCCTGCTGCAACCATTAGG
The DNA here is from genome assembly GCA_013399175.1 of Odontophorus gujanensis. Taxonomy (NCBI): domain Eukaryota; kingdom Metazoa; phylum Chordata; class Aves; order Galliformes; family Odontophoridae; genus Odontophorus; species Odontophorus gujanensis. The sequence continues at coordinate 19,257 of VXAB01009771.1, read as the reverse complement.
GGTGCATTCAGGCAGACCCTTCCCCTCTGCATTGCAACAAGCTCGAGCTGCACCCAGCAGCTGCTGCAGCCCCGCTGAGGCAGTGCAACTTCTTATCTTGAAAGCAAAGTACAAGTGACCCCTCGATGATACAGCCTTATCTAAATGCAGCAGGAAACTGCTCTGCTAGCAAAGAGTTAGTGCCAGGTAAACTTCCCTGTGATACCATTCTGCCCTTTTTCCCCACTGTCAGGGCTGCTGCAGGGGTGCACAAAAGGAGTGCACAAAGAGAGAAGCTGTCTTTAAAACAGAATGAATGCTGATGACACATAATGCTTATTGCAACGTCCATGCTGTGTCTGATAGCATCATACAAGATAGTTATGTGCCTTGTCCATTATTCTTCATCCTTAACCAGCAGGAAGAGGAGTGCTCAGGAGCTATACACAGAGTAGCACAAGGAAAGGGACAGGCTTGTTATAAGGGGGTAGTGAATCAAGAGCATAAAATGAGGTCTTGCACCCTGCAAAATGAGGCTTTGAAATACGTATTGCTATTATTTAATGATGGTATTAAACCAGCTAGTGAGTTTTTCTGGTTCCAGCTCTTATCTCTTGTAAGCTGTCATCCATCTACTGCACTGAGGCAGTTGCTTTGGAAAAGTTCCTCTGCCTGGCAGAGAAAACAAGAAAAACAGCTAGAGACATCTCTGCTGTTTCTCGAACACCTTGCAGATTCTGTTACTTCTCTGAAATGTCACCAGGAATTCAGGGTCCTGTTCTGTAACTGCAGAGGATATGTTCATGAAGCCCTGGCTGAGGCTCAGCACTGGCTCCAAAGTCATGGGCTGTGAAAACACATTTTGACTTTTGAGATGCTCTCAATGGTAGCTATGGTGTCATTCTAACAAAGATTCCTTTTTCTTTTGACATTATAGGACAATGGTTTGATTTCTTGTTTGAAAGAGCAGCTCAGGGTGCCCCAGCCCATTTCTCAGTGCTGCAGTCACAGAGGTCTTGCTTTGACAAATAAGAATGAGGACAGCTTTCCCAATCTCTTGTGCACCCACTTCTGTGTGTCCACTTAGAGGCTAAGGACACCCATAGTCATAAGGTGCACACGAAAATCCTGCTTATAGATTCCTCCATCTTGACTACAAAAATATTCCTATGCTGCTGAACACTGTGCTTTGTTATATTCCTCTTTATTGTTTCCCCTTAGCAGAAGCCTATGTGAGGTGGGTATCAACTGCCTTTCTGATTTAGGGGGATAGGGATCATTTGTTTAATTGTACATTATTGTAGAATTGTAGAATAATAGTATCCTTAGAGTTGGAAGAGACTCTTAAAGGCCACCTAGTGCAACTCACCTGCAATGAGCAGGGACATGCACAGCTCCATCAGGTGCTCAGAGTCCATGCAGCCTGACTTCATGGACAGGGCATCCACTATATCTCTGGGCAACCCGTGCCAGTGACTCACCACTCTCACTGTAAAAGGCTTTATCCTTATATCTGACCTAAATCTCCCTTCTTTGAGTTTGAAACCATTTTCCCTTGTCCTATCACTGCATATTCTGCTAGCAAGTCTGTCCCCTTCTTTCCTGTAGTTCCCACTAGGATTACCCTCCTGGTAGTTAGTAATACTATCTATCTATAAAAATGATAACTAGACAGTGATTGGACTGTCTTAGTGTGAATTATTTATAAGTGGAAACATACAACAGATCTTGCTTGTACACATCTCATTACCATTTTGCAGGATTTCCTGGACCCTCTTAAAAGGGTAAGCAGTCCTACAGATTCACATTGAGCTGTGAAGTACCACACTGCTGAGACCATGTTACACATCAGGCAAAAAATCAAAAACGGTAAGTATGTGAGCAATTCAGTACTGACCTATGACATCAGGAGTTAAAATCTGGAGGTAAGAGAAAGGCATAGCAGTACTTCTGGGTATATTTCCCACTCCAAGGACAGAATGCCACTCCCATTCATGCCCTTTTTCTTTGATAAATGCAAGCTTGAATCAAGCCAAAGAGATCTTGTTTTGCTAAGATGTAACTTTTTTTTCCTTGTATTTTTTAAAATAAAAGGACTTAGCTAAGTAGTTTGAACCATTTAATTGGAAAACACTCAGTACTGCTCTTCTGACCCCTTTCAACAAGGCAGCATTATAACCAGCACGCAGAAAAGTCCTTGACAGAAAGCACACATTCAGAGTATCTTCAGTGCAGTACAAATAAGGGGGTGGGGCTGAACTTTGGGGTGCCATTGCAGTCATGCCATCTATTCCTCTGGAAGTGCATGCCTTCCTGCCTGCCTTCAGGGAAACATCAAAGTGCTTTATCAGCTGCTCTGGATGCACAAAGCTGGTGTAGAGATTAGAGAATCTGACATCAGCTGCTTTTTCTGCATTTAAGAATATAAATCTCCACAGATGTCCCTTATCTACAGTATTATATATTCAATCAGTACATTCAGTAATGCCACAGAACACCTGGGGTGGAATCCAGACTGGGAAGCACTTGGCACAGACCAAATCACAACAGTGCTATGAAAAGACCTTAGAAATTCAGGACAGTACACGCAGAAAGAATGAAGTGATTATGATTGAAATTCACCAGTTTCTGCTCAGTGGTATGAAACATACTGGATACTCCCTTTGGGTTTGTTCGCCAACTCTGTAGGACCAAAAGCTGCTTTTGTCTCCATTTGGTCAATTAACAGCCAGCTGGGGAGGGAGGGCAGTGGTGGCATTGCAACTCCCTGGGTACATGACATGGGCACTCATCCCCTTTCCTTCAGTGCCCTCATGGCCCCTGCTGCACTCCAGCCAGGAACTGACATCCTCCATGCAGATGTCACCACTGCTTTAAAAAGTGACTCTGATACAGAAACACCATCATTCCCATGGGAAATTTTGGTCAAAATGCTTATTATCGCTTTTAGACTAATAGCATCTTCCGTGAAAGGAGTTTTAATTCCAGAAAGCTCAAAGCACCTTGGATGTTCATAGAATCATAGAATCATAGAATGGTTTGGGTTGGAAGGGTCCGTTGAGATCATCCAGTTCCAACCCCCTGCTATACACAGGGACACCTCCCTCTAGCCCAGGTTGCTCAGAGACCCACCCAGCCTGGCCTTGAATGCTTCCAGGGAGGAGGCATTCACAGCCTCACTGGGCTGTTCCATCTTTTCACCACCTTCACAGTAAAATAATTTCTTCCTAATATCTAGTCTAAACCTACCCTCTTCTAGTTTAAAACTGTTTCCCGTCATCCTGTCACTACATGCCCTTATCAAAAGTCCCTCCGCAGCTTTCCTGCAGCACCCTTCAGGTACTACTGGTAGCTTTGCTTTTTGTTAAGTTTCATCCTTGGTTGCTCATGTTATATGCCTTTGCTCTTCTGTCTCCTTTGGGGGATGAGACATCACTTTTGTTATAAATAGGAAACACACACTCATTTTCTATGCATAGGGGAAGCACTTTGTTCTCAGAGAAAGATGAATTGTGTAGCCCAAACAGGTGACACACAGTAGATGTTGCTTTCCATGCAACCCAGCCATGCCCTTTGCTTTTGCAGATGTCAGCTGCACCATCTGCTCATGAGAAAAAAACACAACAGCCATGCACTGCTTTCACTGCTGTGAAAGCCCTGAGGCCTGTGGTCTTTTTCTGTGCTGTGATCAAGCTGTACATTTTTAAATAGCGTGACCTTTATTGAGCCTTACAAAAATGAACTGTGCGTGATGGAAAACCTGAAACACATACTGTCATGAGCTTTAAAATTAGGAGAGATGAATTCAGTTCATTTCCTCTGAAAACCTTTGGGAGAGCCTCAGAAAAAAAAGAACAGTTGACAACAGAAAGCAGAGATGTGATCAGGGAAGGCTGAAGGACAGGAAGAATTCTTGCCCCATTGCAATCAGAGACACTGTTTGGCCTTGCTTTCAATAAAATGAGGACTCCATCAACTGGAATGTTTTACCACCTTTTGCCTAAGGAGAGTGCTGTGGCCTGTGAGCTGGCTGCTGGTTGCTGCCACTGCCAAGTGCTGTCTGGGAACTGATGCCAACAGCCTGGGAAAAGGAAATAAGCAGAGCCGTGTGAGCCTTGCTGCCTTGTGTCCCTCCCCTTTTCTGCATCCAGACCAGCTGTTTTCTTCGTCATCTCATAAAAGCTACAGAAATGTTTTCTTCCTATAAATGAGGTGCTCTGCTCCAGTTTCTCCACGGACAACTGCTGAGAACAACTTCTTCCAGCTGACCCTCCTGGGGGTCAGCTCCCAGACCTACCCTGGGTTTTCTTTCCACCTTGCTCCATATGTCATTGTTACCTTGCTTTTCCAACAGCAAGAAGTCAAGCCAGACAAAGTGAACCCTTTGGTAGTGTTTGCCTCCTTCATTCCTTGCCCCATCTGGACAGCCCAAGGTCTTTGGCCGCAGTCATTGCTGGTCTCTGGCAAGAGACAAACCTGGGTGAAACACTGAAGCACTTCTTTGCAGTTTAAAGCAAATGTCCATGGTTTTATTTCCTCTGCTTTGTTTGATGGAGTTCTAGCTGGCTCTAGAAGGAACACAAGCACCATGGATCAGCAGGTATAACTCAAGAACTGCTCTGCAGACCCATGCCATTCTTGGCTACTGCCAGTATGGATGTCAGCATTCAAAACCAGTGTGCAAGCACTGAAATAAGGTCACTCACACAACTCTGAGAAATTCAGCTACTCTTCCTAAGATTCTCTCTGACTATACTACTCGGTGACTAAGGACAACAAACTTTGTTTCTGCTTTTGCATAGCTTCTAGGTGCAAATCCCACTTGAACGAGTGTGAAAAACCTCATCCCAACAGACCAGCTTTTCTAATTAAAAAAAAATGGAGTACAAATTTAGGGAGTACTATGCTGCTTTGTGCCACCATGAAATATAAGGTATTCCTGACAATCAGTGTCAAATCCTCCAGACTTCCTGAAAAAGAGAAAAATAGAAATATCCTACTAAAAGTCAAAAACAATAAACTTGCTTGGCTGTCTAACAGAGGGGCTGACTGCTGAGTTATTTGTTGGCTTTGCTTTCAGCCTGAACATTCCTTACAGCTGCCAAAAAGTCAGGACAGTTCCCTATGTCTGATCAGGTAAAGGCTGTTCAGGAAAGTTATAACTTAAATTAATGGGACCTACTCCTAATACTGTTTCTGGGAGGTGACACCCCATAATAGGTGAAACCACAGACTCCTCCAGAAAAGAATATTTGATGTCTAACACAGACAAATGCTGAAGTAAATGTTTGTGAAGTGTTTTTTTAGGTATGTGAAATTGTTGGTATATCAATGCAGAAATTACCCAGCTGGTGAAAGATATTTTATGATGTGAAAATCAGTGGATGAAGCATGGATGAGAATGCTGCTTAAGTAGGACCACTGCTATGACAAATAAGTCAAGCAAGTGTGGGAGGAAGAAAATCTATTAATTACATATATTCACTGTTAGTGACATATCTTGAATCCTTCATTTCAAGATACTGTTAAAATTTATGCTGTTCTAAAAGGCACTCTTGAAATATGTATAAAATTACCCAATTAATCTTAAAAAAAAAAATAAAAAAATTCCAGTGAGCTACTAGATTTTGAGAAAGAAGCAGTGAGCGGCTAAGTACTCTGCCAGGCACCCAGAAAACGGATGCTCCTTGGAGACAAGTACTTTGTCTCTGGTTTTCTGCTTTGCATCAGGAACTGGGCTGAATTAGGGACTGCAAGAAACACATTTGCAAATCTTCCAATTTTTGAAAGGTATTCTTTTATGTATTAAAAGGGCATTTTACCAAACAGATTCATACCACAAATCAGGGAGTATAATTCAGCGAAAGAAATTACCTCCTTACTGAAATGCTTTCTTTGACAGATGCAGATCCTGGAGTCACTGGTCACTGGTTACTACATTTGTGATTAAATCTGGCAGTGAAACTGGAGAACTCCCTGAGATACTCATCCCTGGCAAATGAAATGCAAGCATTTTTCAGCTCTCTTTTCCTTCTTCCCATTCCAATCCACTGCAGCACCCAAAAACATGTTTGAAGACTTCTCTGTGCATGACAGGATCCATAAAATGATCGGAAAAAACAAATCTGGGGTTCCACTGCTTCCCCCCCCAGGCAGATTTAGGTATTAGTGTTGGGGAGGGAGTTGAACCGAGCACTTCTGCAAGACACATGGATCCCCTCGAGGCTCTGCACCTCCATGCTCTGGCTGTGCCTTCACCCTACTGGCTGGCAGCGGTTGCAAGGAGTGTGTGTGTTCTTTTATGGCACTTAACACTACAGTAAGACTTTGATGTGTAATCTCTACTGAGGCAGTACCCAGTCAGTAAATGAAATCACAGTCTTGTATTGATTTTATGTACAACTGATAATGAATTTGGGAATCCTCAGGGATTAGGTAAATGTGCTAATATAGAGCTATGGGGTAAGCTCATATTTTTCTTTGTCATAGCAGCTAGCCACTATTGACATACACATTTTTGCTACAATCATGCACAAAATTTCAATATGTGTCTTTCATCTCATTTCAAAGAAGGGGAGGGAGGTTGGGGAGGGGGTGGAATTGGCCTGCTAATCCTAGTGAAAGGAAACCCATTCAAATGAGTAATTTTATAAACTGCTGAGCTCTTGTGCTGATTGAGGAGTGAAGCCTCTTGCTGTTAGCTCTGGCAAAGGCAGAGCTGCTTTTGTTATTAAAGCCACAGTGAGGGAATACCTAGCAACAGATGCTGCCAGTGACCCACACAGGCTTTGGTCAGAAGATCTGTTTGATACATAAAAGCAGGGAAACATTTCATTTAATAAAAAGGACAGAGTCAAATTCCCACTACATCCAAAGCAGAACTTATGATGCACAAGAACAAAAAAGTTACTATGCATACTGTAACTATGTAAATTATCATTCTCTGTGCTAAGGGGTGATGTTTAAAACATACACATGGAAGATGTGGACACAAGAAGAGAGGGGTGTGCACACCTGAAGGCAGATCTCTGAGCACCACCCACTCAAGCATCCATGGTCCCAGCCTGTCTCTGAACATACAGCAGGCACAGATCAGGAACCCATCGTGAGCAGCTACAGAAACCATTTGAGGTCTGACTTTAATAGTTAAAATTTCATTTCCGTATGTCAGTGACTTATGTATTAATATTTTCTGATTTTTTATTACAGAAGGCAGCACTTGCAGGATTTACAAAACTCACACAACCTCAGAATTTGCTTAGATTGTGTTTTTGAAGGCATGTTCTGCTTATCAGTGTCTTACTGATTTTTTCCATGCTGCCATCCATCATTTTATCACAGCACACTGTTTAGCAATTTGCTTGTGCTAATTATTATAACAGACCAAGAAGCTCTGAGCACAACCCTAGGGTGTGTTCACCGTGTTATTTACATTCCCTCCATTTACCATGGGGAAGGCCCAAAATCTTACAAACACCAAGAAAAATGTAGATACCAAAAGTGTGTCTCTTCCTATTGGCAAGTTCTCCTTTGTGCTTACTGCAGAGGGGAAAGCTGCTCCCACCTCCAGCACCAAATGTGCTCCTGGGTGCAGATGTGGCAATGAGACAGCCAGTAATCTGAGGGAAAGACAACTCTGATGCTTGTACCACGGTAAGTGTGTTGAGGGATCAGGACAGTTGTTTACAAAAGCAAATCAGAGAGACAGCAGTTTGGCAGATAGAGCACTAGGTTGGTGTGCATTGCCTTCAGGCTGTTTTCCAGCTGTAGCTGAACTGCCTGTTTAGGCTCTTTTGACCTTTCTGAAGGCAGAAGGATTTGCAAGGGTGTTCTGTTCTTGTGTCTTCCTAACTGAAAGTATTTTGGCAATGCAATTGGCAGTGTATGTATGTATGTATGTACGAGTGTGCCTCTCCCATACTCTGTGCAGGTGGCTGTTCGTTAGGGTAAACAGAGTTCCTGTCCTTCTCCCATTACCCACCTCATATTCCACGAGGGGCACTCTTCATATCTAACCATTAGTGCATCTTCCCCATAAAGTGATCTGAATGAGACTATGAGGAGGAGCCTTCTGGTTATCCTCCAGTGGTATTTTGGTTGGCAAGGTTCAACAGTTCACAGTCTCTGAGGGAGCTGCTAGCAAGGTTAGAAGCACTAAGATGCTTCTGCCTCCCATCTTCCCTGGGAGAACACAGAAGTACCAGTGTAGGGTTGGGAAATGTCAGACATACCTCTGGATGGAGCTCTGCATTTTGGGGCATGCTCCAGAGCCCAGAAGGGTGAGCTCTGGACAGGTGCTGGTGGACTGATTATTTGAGTATTTGAACTTCCTGCCTTGCCTCTGGCCTTGCTGAAAACCTGAATGCAATGTTGAAATTGCAGCCTGTCACAGAACAATAGTTTTTGATCTCCATCATAATTGTCCTCTTAAAAGTAGCACAGAAGACTTTCCCAACAAGACTATTACTGCTGAAAGGACAAAGGGAAAGTAGTTAGTCGGCTGTGTTCAAAACTGGGTTATCAAATTAGCTTCGGTCACTTTCAATTACAGAATCCTACAGTTTTGAAATGAGTTCTAAATGAGGGGCTATAATTCTTTGTCTGCAGTGAGCAAAAGAACATAATCATCATTATTTAATAGGATCCTATAGTCTAGCTAGCTCTGGGATAAGTTCATCCAAAAGAAGAAAGAATTCAATAGATATGAGCAAGGAAAAAAAATATCAGTTGGACAGACTTCAGTGCATTTCTTTAGTCCTGCAGCTATGGAAGTGACCTTGGGACTCATCTAGGAGAGATTTGCTCCCAGGGCCATTCTGAACTTCTAGATAGTGAAACAGAAGTACCAGAAAAATTAGAGCAGTAGAAGTTGTACTATGTCACTCCTTAAGCTCGGTCTTTGTTCTGCAGTAGCTTTGATTTTGCCTGAAGATCATTGCTGTTGTTTTGATAGTGTTAATCTATCTGCGGCTGCTTGGTGTTACTACTACTTTGTAACACAGGAACCAGGAGGGAGAAGAGCTGGGCTCATGCCAAGAGAAAGAAGGCTCAGTTGCGGGATCAGGCAGTCTCCTGGAATGAGCCTGTCCTGCTGTACAACATTTTTCCTGAGAAGCACTGGGACAGAGCTGCATTTTGCAGTGTTTGCTAACTGGAGCACTTTGCCTCAGTTAGCCAGGGAGTCTGGGCTCAGTGAACAAACTTAGCCAGGGATGACTGGTTCATCCAGTGCACGGGATGATCATCAGTGGGTACAACACTTCCAGAAATGTAAGGACACTGTATATGGTCTGTGTAAGAAGCCAATGCCATGATATCACCATCCTCATAGGATGCTTCAGGAACCCAAATGCCTTGTGAATAGCCATCCTTGGGCAGCTGTGCTTATGTCTCTTGAGGTGGGCAAGTCCTTGGAGCCAAGGCAATGACTGGGACCCCTAAGTTCAGCTTCACAACTTACAAGGACACCATACTCATGCAGGCATCAGTGGGCCACCAAGGGAGATCAACAGATATCTTGGCAGGCTTCATTGCACATTTCATATCATCTATGTTCTCTGTAACTAAGGGCATGAAACCAGTGTAAATGCATTACAGAAAATGAATTATATTCTCTTTTTCTCATTGCTTCTATCTGGAAACGTGAGGTACTATATATCTCAGCACTGCAAGGATAAGAAAATGAGAAGAAACTTCACATATGTGTTCACAGTAACGAGCATAAGCTTCTCTGTACATGGAAGTAAGTATTACCATGACTGATTCCATCATTGCACACTCCTAAGTCTTAAAAGTAAATTCTGATCTGGCCTATCTCACACTAAGGCATGTATGAGGACTGCCTCCTATTTTATGACGTTAGCCCACGACATCAGGTGTGGATGTTGGTGGAATGGCAGTAGAGTAGAGTAGGATAGAGTAGAGGAGAGCCTTCCCATCGCTATCCCATTATGTTTTGTTGCTGTGACAGACAGTAGCAGAGGGGTACTCTGGCAGAATGATGTCTGACATGGAAGTGAGTATGAAGGGAAGGGATGTGGAAAAATGGCATCCATTGACATTAACCAACACTTGCTGGATGTTTATGGAGACCAAACAGTTGGCACGGTGAGGTGGTGAGTGGTGTATTTCAGCAGTGTTGACAGCAATAGCAGTTCACCTCTGCTGGTGCAGTTCTGTACTAGCATGGCATGCAGCTTATGTTCACTGCTGGTGAAAATGAACAGCCAATGTGGGCAACTGTGTTGATAAATAGTGTTTTGTAGCTCAGGATTTGCTCTGTCAAATGATGTTATTGCACTCTTTGTATCTATTGTGTTTTCCATGGGAATAAATAGGAGGCATTACATTTGGAGTGGACTATGCATTCTCCTCACCTAACTGTGGACTGACATATCTAGGTAAGGAGTTTACACTACCTCTAAGGTAGCGAAGAAAGAAATGTCACTGGATTATGCTGAGGTGGAAGTGGGAAAATGAGTTTTGAGCACCATTTGATTTATTTTCAGAAAAATTTTACAGAGCAGATGAACAATCCAAAGACCATTTTTCTCTTCCCATTCATTGGATTTCAAAGGTCAAATCTACTGTCTTTTGGCTGTTGGTAAATTTGGCTTAAGTATCTGGGAAAAAAATATTATATCTTTGCTAAAATCAAGGGAATTTTGCCACTTATTTCAGCAGGTCATTTCTGAATCAACATTGCCTTCAGGCATAGGAACGTGTTTAGATTTTCACACAAATGAAAGCAACAGAGAAATAAGCCATTATTTTTGAGTCCCACAGCTTTTATTAATTTGTTCAGTCCTTGTTCTGTACATTAAATTTATTTTCAGCAAGATTTTTATTCTATATAAGTTACAAAATAAGTATCTAGGGAAAACTCTTACAATTTCATACTAGTTCTGTTGTTACTAATGCAGGAATTTAGACATTGAATTTCTTGTTTTTCTTGACAGTTCTGTGGGTCTTATTTTGTTTTTCACCATAAACAGGCTTCCACTGATGATGTCTAATACCTGCTGAAACTGCTTATAAATTTTCCTTGTAAAACTTCATAATATTATATGAACATAAAATTATTGTAAGCAGTGGAAATGTCAAAGTCAATTGGTTGTGTAGTGTAAAATTCTATCATGAAAAACTGCAAAATGTCTACTTAATGTATGTATTACCTGACTAAAGATTATAGCATTTACACTTAACTGGCTGCTCAGAATGGCCAAGAACTCTCAGTTATAATAAATGTCAACAGAAAATTCATTTTCCAATTAGTGCTGGAGAGGGAGGATCTCTTGTCTCATTATGGACATGAGAAGAACAGTGTGTATTGATTGGTAATACTGGGGAAGGATCCTTTGAGGACTGTCATAAAAGGAGTTTCATTCAGGTGCTGAATGAACAAGTGTACCTTGGGTTTGCTCTTGGTTTTGTCACCAAGGTCACGTGCCTTGACTGATTGGATTTCACCTCTGTGAAATAAAGTGTGTTTTTTCTTCTTATTTGTGGGTTTGGGGTTTTGATTCTTAAGTATTGACATATACATTTTAGACACTTCGCAAGAGACAAGAGGGAGTTTTGGGGATGTGATTTTGTTGGGTCCACTTAACGGTTCTATGAATCACAGTGTTTTTAATTATGGGCTGTTCTGTATACATCTGGCATAACACAGAATCGCAGAACCCTAGACTTTGGAAGGGACTTCTGGAGATCCCCCAGTCCAAACCCCCCAAAGCAGGTTCCATAGCAAAGGTTGCACAGGAACACATTCAGGTGGGTTTTTAATATCTCTAGAGGAGACTCCGTCACTTCTCCAGGCAGTTTATTCAAGGGCTGTGGCACCCTCAAAGTAAAAATGTTTCTTATGGTACTTCCTATGTTCCGGTCTGTGCCCATTACTCCTTGTCCTGTCACTAGACACCACCACAAAGAGCCTGGCTCCATTCACTGCTGCCCGTTAGGTATTGATATGCAATAGTAAGATCCCCTCTCAGTCTTCTCTAGGCTGAACAGCCTCAGGGCTCTTAGCCTTTCCTCATCTAGGAGGTTCTCCAGGTCCCCACGATCTCTGCAGCCCTTTTCCGGACTCTCTTGTCTTTTTGAATTGAGGAGCCCAGAACTGAACATAGTACTCCAGATGTGGCCTCATCAGGTGGGAGAAGAGGAGGCAGAGTAACCTCCCTCGCTGTGCTGGCCGTGCTCTTTTCAGCGTCCTTCTTGGCCACAAGGGCACGCTGCTGGCTCATGGCTGACCTGTTGTCCACCACAGTACACAGATCCTGCTTTGCAGAGCTCCTTTCCCAAATCACAGTCACATCCCAAAATGCTTACTATCTCTTAGAGAATGTGTTGTCTGCACTGCCAGTGCAAGCAAGCTAGTTCCCATTTTGAATACTAAACACTACAGACTGTATGCCAGAACCACTCTCAAGGGATCTGTGACATTTCCAGTAGTTTCTTCATGACAAAAAGAAATCCCCCTGCTTCTTCTTACCTCCACAAGCATGGTGTATGCATGCCCTCCTATGCATGGAATGCAGAACACAGGCATCTGCAATCTTTAAGAAGCATTAGGGCACAACGCGCTAAATAAAGGGATAGCTGGTGTGAGGCAGTATTGTTTTTACACACTTAATTCCTGCATGCCTCTGTTACAGTCTAATGGAACATGGTGCTCTGAGGGAAAAGCCCATTTAACAGAATAACAAAACCCATTAGGCTTGGTGGAGATGGAAATCTACTGCATAATAAATTATCTTGGAAATCTTGGCTCTGAGCACGTTTCCAGGTCTAGACTGACACATTTTTAAACTTGCATGCAGCTTGGTTAATAAGATCAGCATTGTTTTTCCTCTAGATACATAATATTGATAGTTTTGATTGCTTTTCTCTCTTTCAGTTTCTATAAGAGCATCAGTTTCACTGCTCTGACTTCCTTTTGCAAAAGGAAAAGCTTTCATTATTCCAACTGAAGGAACACATGCATTCTCATTCCAGTCTTGAAGAACACAGACTTGTGAGCAGAGGACTGTTCCTGTCCCACAGGATTTGTAATCTAAGGCACTCAGATATAGTCCTCCAACTCATGTTGATCAGGGAGAGAAATGTGCTCTGAGTGACCCAGACAGTTGTATACACACACTTTTAGGCAGGGAAAGAACATGGCTGTATATGACTTGGTACAGAGACAAAACAAGTAAATCAGGAGACAGGTTGTACTAGCCTGGATGTAATTCAGCACAAACATGGCCATGCAGCTTCTAGGTCTGATCTGCTGTGCCCATTGCTCTGTGGGAACCTACTGGTGGTCTGTCCAATATTTCAGCTTTGAGCTCTGGCGTAGTGTAAGCATATGTTGTCTCCAGCACAGTATGCATCAACCCTTTCTTTGAAACGGTCTCTTTGGCATGTAACCTAGGTGACAGAAAAATTTGAATGGGATAATTAATTTGAGCAATCTCCCTTTCAGTTACTGCTTCCGATTGATCACAGCAACTACAGGCATTAAACAGTCAAGTCATCAAATCAAACCACTTGGATAAAGGTGAATTTCCAACCTGTGAAGCAAGAATGCATCTTCTTCACTGAACAGACAGCTCAGATTGTGAAACTGACAGCCTCACCAGCTTTTCATTTATAGTGGTACCCAAAAAGGAGTGAAGTTCTCTTCTATCTCTTGCACATATTGATGAAACTGAAAGTGCTTTCTGCTGAATGTCCCAATGATCAGATGCCAAGAGCACGCTGCCTCCCTACCTAACAAAAGAGATTTTGGAAAGTCAGTCTCTGCCCCCCACGTCCCTCATTTTTTTTCAAGTGGCTGGTTCTCAACAAAATTATTTAGGTTCTTTGGGTCTCCAGTTCCTACTGCATGGGATAGAGGAGCTCTAGATATGATCTGGAGGGTATTTCTTTACATCACTTTCACATGGCAAACTCTAGAATAGCTGTCTGCCTTTATCTGAAAACTTGCACAGCACGTTTCAGGGAATAGTGGATTGAGACCCTCATAGCCTCCTGAGCACCAGGTGAGCCTGAGCATCTGTGCCGTATTAGCCTAACTGTGGAAACACATTCTGGGACTTGATTTTGAACAAGTAACGAATCTGTCCTTGCGGATAGCTGTGTACAACCTTTTGAAGGATGAAAGGAATGTTGGCAGCAAGCTGAAGACTGACTTAGTGGAGTGAATCAATTCTGATGTAACTTCGTGCATGTCAGTAAAATTACACTTGGTCCAGGATCTATCTGTGCTGAGTATGTCACTGAATTTATGTCTGTCTCCTATAGAACAAATGAGATGTTTCTGTGATAGGATTTTCAAGGGCAGAATACCATAATTCTCCAGGTACGTTGGAAGGGTTAGCTGCATGCTCTCACCATTAGTTTTAGGAGTCAGCAAACCCTTTGTAGAGTGCACGTCCATAATGAGCAGGTGAGGAGCCCTCACAGCCCAGAAAACCGACTGTATCGGGGGCTGCATCCAAAGCAGTGTGACCAGCAGGGCGAGGGATGGGTCTGCCCCTCTGTTCTGTAATGGTGAGACCTTCCCTGGGGCACTGCGTCCAGATGTGGAGTCCTCAGTACAGCAGAGATGTGGATCTGTTGGAGCGCGTCCAGAGGAGGGCTACAAAATGATGCAAGAGATGAAACACATCTCCTATGGGACAGGCTGAGAGAGTTGGGGCAGTGCAGCCTTGAGAACTGATATTGGCTGTTCAGTATCTAAAAGGGCTATAAGGAGGAAGGAGACAAAAGACTTTAGCAGGGTCTGTTGTGATAGGACAAAGGAAAATGGTTTCAAACTAAATGAGGGAAGAGTTAAATGAGATATAATGAAGAAGTTTTTTACAGTGAAGGTGATGAGGCTCTAACACAGGTTGCCCAGAGAGATGGAAGGTGCCCCATCCCTGCAGACATTGAAGGTTAGATTAGAGCAGGCTCTGAGCACCCTATCTAGCTGTAGATGCACTGTTCATTGCAGGGGAGTTGGACTAGATAGTCTTTAAGAATCCCTTCCGACTCAACCAATTCTATGATTCTACAATTCCATTATAGGAGGAGGAGGATACCTCTCACTGAAGCTGAAACTCAGGTAGTTAAATTGAGGTATACTATTTATATGCATATTTGATGGTGGTTTTTGATTTTGTTGTTTGCTTTGTTGATACTTTTAGGACAGACTGACTAGGTTCTTTGCTTTGTTGGTCTTATTTTGAATTCCCTCCACCTTGTTGCTTTTTCTCAACTTCTTAAAACCATAAAGGTGCCAACAGGGTGAAGGAAATCTGCCAAGAAGGATGAGAAAACCCATTAAGGGGCTGAAGGAAGGATGTAGAGAAAACACCAGGCAGAGTGCAGAATGGCAGGTGCTTGTACCGACCCAAACCACCTCCTCACCAGGACCACAGCCACCAGACACAGGTCAGCGGTGGTACACAGTGGGAGAGGTGTTACCATGAAGGAATGGCCAAGGCTGAGGCAAGGGTGGCTGGGTGAAAAGCAGGAGCTGTGATGGTTTTGGTGTCTAAGGGGAGCTGGGCCCTTGCTGGGCTCAGGCAGTGCTGCCTGACTTCTGTCTGACAGCCTGTCCTTGTTCCTGGTGGCCTTGTTCCTATGTCTGTGGGCATCAGCAGTGTCACTCATGTACTGCCTTGCAACAGGTGAGTGCGGTACGCAAACTCCTCCAGCCCTGAGAGGGCATCAGCTCTGAATTCAGCACTCTGTACCAGTTATTTTCTCCTCTGGTTGCTTATCTAATGCAAGACAAAAGCAAAGAGAAAATATCACAGCAAATTACCAAGCTCCCACTGAGATGTGCTCCCCAGAGGGTTTCTGTCTGTGCTTGGATCCTTCTCATGACATCCGGGATAATGGCTGTTTGCCTGCTGTGGTGAGGGCTGTTGGTGGCTGCTCCTGAGGCTTTCTCTCTTTCTGATGTTAGCTGGACTAAAACAAGATGTGAAAATCGGAGTAGCTTGTGGGGAAGGGGGGGTTGTTAGTAGAGTGTTTTTCAGGCCTTTATGGCAGAAAAAGGGGATTCATAATTAAATACTTTGGAAAAAAAAATCCAGTATCTCTGTTATCATGCAATTCAGCTTGGTCAAATACTCTTCTGAAGAGAAGAGGAGGAATGTGACAGGTGACACTGGATCCACATTTGGTGTGTTCCTATCAGAGAGAGGAAGTAGAAACAGAGGGTGGTACTTCAGAAATCTGTTTTGAGAGTTAAAATGGTCCTTGAATAAAGAGACTTTATCATTTTTTTCTAGTGTTTTATGTTCAGGATCATTCCTGAATGGAAGAGCTGAGTATGAGCAGCTTCTGTCCCAGAGTCACATAAAATGGATACGACAAATTTGATTTAACCTTCTGTGTTGTCAACTTTAGCAAGAGCTAGTTCATTGTTCTAGAATTGTTCATTGTTCATGTGTCAATGTCACAGAACAGAGCACTGATGCTTGTGAAATTTAGTATTCCTAAAAATGACAATTGCCATCACCTGTGAAGTTCACTGCACCATGTTGTCTACTGTCTGTACTTCTACTGCCACATCTTCTACACAGCTCTCTTAAAAATAGTGAATATTATTAGTCTCCAGAACAGTTGAGGTGCATTTTCCTGTGACAGAAGAGATGGAATACTACAAAGGCTATGTCTTCTATCTGAGAGATGCACAGACTTCTTCAACCATATATATTACACTTGCAATTGAACTAGTCCATATTTCTGAATGCATGAATCAGAGATGTGTTCTTACAGGTTGCACCTCCAGTTTTACAGTAGAAGATTCAGTAGCTCTTCTTGAGTTTTGCAGGGGCATCAGTTGATAATTTTGGCATTGCTGAAAATATAAATAGGAATTGAAATGCGTAAGTATGCTGTAAGAGTTGTTGGTTTTATGACTTTCATTCTTTTTTTTATTGACAGCATTACTTCCAGTCAAGGCAAATTATAAGCAGAAAAAATTTTCTGTATGCGTTTTTGTTTAGTAGGTTCTCAAAAGACAGCTCCTTATATAAAACTGTTTATAATAGCATACTCAGATAAAAACATTTCACTAAGAAATAAGTGAGCATTAAAGTTTCACACCTTCATCTCTGATGTGCCTTATTCTCTTACGTTGCCGAGAGGCTAGATTACTATTCCATTACTAGTATAAACTGAAAAACCTTTGTTTCAATTCAAGCCCGAGTAAACTCTTTTCAAGTCCTCAAATTCTAGCCATTTTATTCTCTAATTTTGCTTTTAACACTTAGTGTTTAAAATATTTTCTGGTCACTCACATAGCAACTTGAATGTAATGGCATTTTTCTATTTCTCATCAGTGATCTCCTTGCTTGACACCTTTCTTGATTATTATGATTATAATGATTATTACTTGAAGTCTCTGCAGCTTAACTTAGACCTTGGAGTCTGCACAAGTGAGAATGAAGAGGGTAAGAGGATAGCAGTTCTCAATACCCAGGGGAACAGCATTATTTATATTCTTGTCAGCGTTATTGTTAGGTACTACAGGCTAGTGTATGCATTCAATTAGTCCATTTCTCTTCCTGCCAGCTTTCTGTGCAATTAATGAAAGCAGTTGTTATTATGATTCATCTGCTTTTTCAGTGTTTCAGTACTGCAAGCTCACCGCTCTAAAAGTTGCCTCAATGCACTTTTAAATAAGACTAAGAAATGTCTCTTACCCTGCAGTGGGTGCAAACTAAAGAACTTTTTCTGGCAGAAATTTCATAGTAGTAGCAAAAATGAAATAATATCACATTTTCTTTACTGTAAACATAGCAGGCTTTCTCCTCAGCTTTGCTGTACAATTTTACTGTAGTGTACATGTGCAAGTTACAGTTCTGAACAATCATCATGGGAGTTAGTAAACCCAGTGCAATATCTTTTTCTGACTTAGAATATAAGAGTCAGATTAACTGTACTGATGTCTGTCTACTGAAATGAAAGTATCATTTTCCTAATAGAGTTTTGGTCTATGACTGCATTACTAATGACTTGTTCACTCTGCTTCCTTTGAGCAGCCTAATTAAAGTCTTGACATTGAGTAAGTGATTAAAATTTGCATGAAGAGATATAGAAAGATTTTTTTTGGTGAGTCAATAGGTAGTAGCATGCATTTTTTGTTAAACATTACAACTTTCATTTAACTGATGTACTGAACAGAAGCATCTATTCGAAGAATGGCCTTTAATTCTGAATACCTTTGAGAACAAAAATTTCTTAACTTACATTTAAGCATATATTACAGAGGATATATGCTGAATAGGGAGAGAAAGCTGTATGCCAGTATTCAGCAGGATCATGCCCACAACTACACATATATTCATGCTTTTGAATATGCCTCTAGCATATTCCAGGATAGTCCTTCACACAATGAAATGGGTAAAAAACTAACAATGGTTTAGATTCTGAGCAGACTTACTTGTACTGAGTAACACATGCTTCACACAGTAGCCCCACTGAAGATTGTCATACCAGTAATGCTATAGGAGCCTGCCCCCCATTGGCTGGTAGAGAATATCAATATTCCTTATGCTTCATTTGCATTCGCCAATATGTATTTTAAAGGCATTTGTTTATGCAACAAGAAGGCAACAGACATTTGTATGGACACAGTGGTGCAATTTTTCTTGCCAATACTAATGTATTGGCCTAAGTGAAGTTACAGTTGTCCAGATTAGCCACTGATGTACACAACTGAAGCTTCAGTACTAATGTAGGGAACTTTCCTCCTGCCGTTGTGTTGTCATGTAACTGTTTCATCTACCTCCCCTGCCACAATATACAGTGTTTTCAAAAGGATTCAAAGCTGTAGGTAACTTCTGCTTTCATCTCCAGAGCTTGAAATGCAACATGCAAATCAGCTAATGGCAATTATAAGAATTGCCAGGAGCTCTGCAAGCACGTGACTGAATGCTTGTATAGGCAGGAACATACCGTGTGTCACATGTCCAGTGACAGTGAATCTTTCCTGCTTCACAGCTGTGTGTGTACAGGCACATGCAAGTTTCTGTATTAGTTAGCACAGTGAGGAAGAAAATATTCTTTGGTTATCCCAAACTCTACACTGGGGCCTTTCATGAGCAAAACACAATAAGTTGTCTTGATGGATCATGAAATTCTGTGTTAGTTGTATTCCTTTCTGCTCCCTTGAAGTGTGCCTGTAACACGGTTTTAAGTATCTGTAACAAGAATTTCTGTTTTTGCCTTTTGTAGGGCAGATACTATATATATATCATACTATATATTTCTTCTGCTCCACGCCAGACC
>VXAB01009770.1:0-82483 GCA_013399175.1 Odontophorus gujanensis | reverse complement strand
AAGAATTCCCAGGAGGTGAATGTTCCCTGTGAGCCCCCGAGGTGGTCTGAAATGTGGGGCTGTCCTGACTAACGGTATACTTACGGGACAGGATGTTCAGCACCAGCATCGAGGCAGCCATGTGGGGTGAGGTGGACAGGACCCCACCCCACTGCGATGGTAGGGATGGGGTCTGGGTGTCCTCCAACGCAGCCTGAGAACGGTGACCTGCCAGTGTTCGGGCCCTGGTGGAGGTGGATTGACCTCCACTGGCTCTTCCTCGGGCCCTGAATCCACCTCCATGGGCTCGTCTTCACTCTCAGGTGGATCCACCTCCATGGGCTCGTCTTCACTCTCAGGTGGATCCACCTCCATGGGCTCGTCTTCGCTCTCAGGTGGATCCACCTCCATCGGCTCGATGGTGTGGAGCCTCCCCATTAGCCGCTGCCTCTTGGCTGGTGGGCACTCCATCCTGCCTCCCGGGCAAAGAAATCACTCTGCTCTGGAGCTCGATGCAGCCTCTGGCGTCGCTCGCTCAGTGACTGGAGTTCTGGGGGCAGGGACCACCTGGTAGTAGGGCTCGGAACCAACGGCCGATTTGTAACAGCATAGTGCCACAGTGATGGAATTCTAACAGTGTCCTGCATTGACCAAAGCATGGCGGTTAACAGTTGGGCTGGGTGTGGTTGCCAGGGAGCCCNGGGTGTGGTTACCAGGGAGCCCTGCAGATGCCATTAGTGAAGAGATGGGGGTTGATCCTTGGGAATACATCAGAGCTCTGAGAGGTCATAGCCAGCTTGTTCTGCCACCTGAAATAGTTTGCTGAAGCAGGTGGATGATGTGTGCTGTGGTACATCCAGGGATGCTTCTGGGTACATCTGTATCCCATGTGGCTCAGAGATCCTTCAGTCACAGTTCATATAAAAATCACACTCCTAGATGGGAAGATATCAATGCAGACTCCTCTGTAAGCTGTGTGCAACCTACTTTCTTTGTATCTATGAGAATGGGTTTTTGAAAGTCTTGTAAGCTATAATACAGTTGAATTTAAAAATAATCTTTCTTGTGTGCAGATTTTTTTTTTTCTTCTTAATCTTTTGGGTAATAGCTCTGAAGAGCACAGAGAATGTCACTGATAGAGAAATACAGTGAATTCTGTGTTCTGAGCAAGGGAGGAAATAGCGTTTTTATATAACAAGTCAAAATGCAAGGGACAGAGATATGCATACACTGCTCTGCAAGTAATGCTTCCTCTTTATTTCCTTGGTTCGTGCAGCATATGCAAAGAGCATGCAAACCGTTTTTGATAGAGCAAATTCTCAGCAACTCATCACTATTTCTCAGTACAGTCACCACTGTGAGCTGATTTGCACATCACCTGATTGGAGCCCTCTTCATTTCTTGATGTGGCACCTGTACTTGGCCAATCCAGACCATTGCTGGTCTTTCATGTCGTTTTTGCTATTGCTGAAATGCAGCACCCTCTGCCTCACTGTGCTCACATCCACTGTTTTGTGCTCATCAATGTTCAGCAAGCGTTGATGAGTGTCTGTGGTACCATTTTTTCTTCATGGTGGGACTGATAGATGGAAGGAAGGCAGAGACCTTTACATAACATTGTTATGCATATCTTCCTGTGTCCTTGAATGTCTTTACGTAGCTTCATTTTGAGGACACTTGAGGGACCTATAATGCTGTCCAGCTGATAAGTTCCTGACAGCATTGACCATGTATTTCTAAATTATTAAGCACAAAATACCCTGAGGTGCCAATCACATGACCTGGTGTGTGCCCTGAACAAGTGTTACCAGGATGTATGTGGAAGCAGATATGAAAACAGGAGAGGTGGGGGCTTTATCATGGCAATTTTTAGCTAAGGAAGGTCTTTCTAGCAGTAATTGGTATTTGTTATTACTGAAATTCTGTGGTTGGTTTCACTGTGGAAAAGTATTCTCTTGAAGAGGAAGTATTTCAGTTCTTTTTTTTTTTTTTAATGTTTTCAATGCCGATTTTGTTATGGAAGCTCAAAGTAATTGAAACTTCTAAAAGTGTTCAGCTTGGGAATTTTTCTTTAAGGTGCTTTACTTAAGTCTTATTTCTGTGTCTGGAGGTTCCTGGAAGGTGTTTGGTCGAGTGGTTAAAATTAAATTGTGTTGTTCCACCAGACTTTATATGGGTTGTAGAGCCAGCTGTACACACTGGATAAGTCAGCAGCACTGGGGATAAACTGAACAGGGCCATTTCTGCTGGTTTAAACTGCTGCTAAGAACTGGTGCCAAGCATTGCTCTGCTTTCCAGCCTGTGGGTGGAATGGGAAGTTGCTTGAACCTGTTATCTGAATGCTATTGCTACTTCAAACAAACAAAAACCTATTGAACATGTTGTATTTTAACACGTAGTGAGAGGATGTTGCATGTGGAAAAATAGTGAATTTTTTTAGCGCAATTCCTTTTAACAAGTGGAATGTTTTGTATCCTCTAGCCAGCATATCTCATGCAACAGTTTCATTATCTGAAAGAATTTTGCCATAAGGGAAGTGTTTTGCATTCCTTAGCAAATATACTGTCTTCCAGAAATCACTGAGGTGCCCTAAGAACAGTAAATAATTAGTAATTGCTTGAGATTTGGAGTTTTCTTAAAGACCAAATTTACTTACAAAACATCAGGGAAGGGTGCAGTTTGAGTCTTAATGAGTAACAGAGATGTAGATGTTCTTTATCACATTTTGCATGAGAATCCTTCAGTTTAATAGCACGTTATTCTGGAACAATCTGTTTAAATACATTTTTATTTGCAAGTGTGGATAGTTTTGTTTCTCTCACTTCTCATCTTAATCTGTGTTCTGTCTTTTTGCCTGTAGGTTTAGGGAAGTGGCAGTGCACATCCTTTTCCCATAGTCCTCATTCTCTGTAGTCCTTTCTGCCACTGTTGGTACAGACTGTGGTCATTTTGAGCACAGTGGTGAAAAATAGAAGATATGAATGCAGTGCTGCAGTAATATGATCTTCTGTCATTGATTATGCATATTTAGGTGCACAACTACTGTCCACATTTGTTTCTTGTCCCATCGTTGCCACACTTAACTCTAGTGAAGATGTCTTCTTGGATCTGGCATCCAGCCCGGTTTCTATCGTAAGTGTACTGCTGTTCTATGTAAGTGTAGCAACTTTGAACTGCTTATGGTTCATGTTAACGCTGCAACTACATAACCATTTTAGTCCTACGTGCTCATAGTTCATGTAACTATATTAGAACTATACGTAGAGATCAAGGCCTAACTGTTTATGCATAGTTTTCCTTCTCTTTGCCTTAGGGTTCTCCCTGTTGCATTTTTTTCCCCACTGTATTTTTTCTTAATCTTGTAAGCGAGGGTTCTGCATGTTTACAGAAAGAAAGGAGAAAATAAAAGAACTTCACTATTCTGCAAGGTACTCTGTTGCTTTGTCTGTTTCCTAGTTGGTATTTGTGTATCATACCAGTGATGTTTTAATTATATATTGGGGGACAGTGAGCAACATTTTTCTGATAAAATCAATGGTTTTCTGCATTTTAATGAAAGATAGGGAACTCATTCTTTTATCCAGTGTGTGGATGCCACCCAGCCTTTCAGATATATCAGTACTTCTGCCTTTGGAGAGGATCAGCTGCAGCAGTTTGAATCTTCCTCTGTACTCGGACACAGTGAAGGAGTGATAGATAGGCACAGCACTCTTTGCTTTCAGGTTTAAATGTGTGAAGGAGTCTAAAGGATTCTCTGTCGTCAACTACAGTTTGTTTAGTTGACAGTGTTTAGCTTTATTTTGATCATTTTT
The DNA here is from genome assembly GCA_013399175.1 of Odontophorus gujanensis. Classification (NCBI taxonomy): domain Eukaryota; kingdom Metazoa; phylum Chordata; class Aves; order Galliformes; family Odontophoridae; genus Odontophorus; species Odontophorus gujanensis. Next base: position 78,692 of record VXAB01009770.1, on the reverse strand, counting down.
TGTTGCCAAGAAGAAAGGCAAAGCAATGGATACAAAACCTTTTGGAATCTTGACTGTAATAACATTACTTTTTGTCTGTTTTAAGAAGGCTTTGCCTCTTCAAGTTCATATTGGATTATTGCCTAGAAAGCTAAATCCAGTTTTCATAAACTAGTGCACTTAATCATTGATGACTCAACTATGTTGAGATGTGCTTACCATTTTTTTTTTTTTTTAAGGTGTATTTGTAAAGGACCAAGCTCTTGGGTTTAATCAGTTTGATAAGTGATGCTGAGCAGGAAAGTGTGAAAGATAACCACACAAATAAACAGGCCTCTGATGACATACCTTGCAGATGTTGCACTGTTAGCAGGTGGGATAACAAAGAGTCTTCACTGTTTATGAGTTTGGTGTCTTTGTATTCCAGTTTTGTTAAACTGAGTCAGGAAAAATATCCAATAACTGAAACAAACAAACAAAAAAAAGTGTGAATATAATTATTTTAAAGTTGCATGCTGGATTTTTTTTTTTTGGGGGGGGTGAAATAAGAATGTAACATTTCTGTGTTTATTGCATCAGAATGGATGAATGAATAATTATTTAGAGGAATGAGGGTTGTTTCTCCTATCGTTAAAGCAAAGGAAAATGTAAGAACGGAATGATTTGTGATGCAGTAGCAAAGGGTCTGTCAATCCTTGCATTATGAAGTCCTGTTTTACATTGTTTGTAAGTAAACCAAAAAAGTATGTAGGCGAGACTGCAACATCCTGTATAAAGTTTAAAGCCAAAACGGATGTACTGTTTTAATTAAATACAAATCCTTTTAGCTGCTTTTGTATTACGGAGAAAAAGTTGCTCTCGAACGGCAAGGCGGAGGTAGTTTTGACTTGCAGGCACCTTGTTGGCACTAATTCTTCTAGTTCTTATACTTGAAATGGCATATTTGTCTTGTAACAAAGAAGCAAACCAGCCAAGTTCCATGTGAGAGCTTTTAACTCATAGTTCAGTGCTTTTATTGTTGCTTCACTGTATGTATACACTGAGAGTTTTACAGAAGTGCAGGAGGCCTACACGTGTTTTAATTTAATGAAAGCACTGTGGCAAAATTCCATGCATTACCGTGAGAACTGAGGCTGCAGTTCTTTTTGTGTATGGGTTTATTTATTGTTATTATTAATTACACTTAGTGTAATTCTTAAAATTAGGATCAGCATTACAAGTACTCACTGTCTGATGAACTGTTAACAGAAGTCCTTGGTGACTTCTACATCTTTTTTTCCAAGTACCAGGATTTCCAGTCTCCTTGGTTTGTTTGGTGTTCCTGCTGGTTTTAGGTTATGGTTTGGTATGTGTGTCCAAGAGGAAGTGTCATCTGGTGTTTCAGATAGCAGTGATATTCAAGAATTCAGTGTATATCTCGTCTGATGCTGATCCTCAAAAAATGCAGATCATTTGAATTGGAAATCCCACAAATACTTTAGACAGTGATAAGACAAGAGGGAATGGTTTTAAACTAAAGGAAGGGAGATTCAGGCAAGATATCAGGGGAATTTTGTTACTGAGTGTTGAGGTGCTTGCACAGGCTGCCTGGAGAGGTTGTGGATGCTCCATCCCTGGAGGTGTTTAAAGCCAGATTGGGTGGGGCCCTTGGCAACCTGATCTAGTACTTGATCTGGAGGATGGTGGTCCTGCCTGTGGTAGGGGAGTTGGAACTTGATTCTCAGGGTACCTTCCAACCCAAGCTATTATGTGATTTGAGAATTTGTTTTCTTGTATCTAGATGTGTCATAATGAGGATCTAGCTCTGATAAATTCTTATTTACATCAGCTATGATTTGGATTTTGGCCAAGGTAGGATGTCTATACCTCTATTTATACATTAGTAGTGGTTTTGTTACTTCACATGAATTTGAAAGTGTGTTTTCTAAAGAAATTTCCTATCCAATAATATGAAGCTACTAGTTTAACAAGAAAATGACTTTGTATGGTATCAGAAATGTAGCTATTACCTTGGACTGTCTGTATTTCTGAAGTATGTTGAACAAAAACAAGTGATCCAGGACAGCCAGCCTGGCTTCACCAAGGGGAGGCTGTGCTCAACCAGTCTTGGTGGTCTTCAATGATGGAGTGACGGCATTGGTGGGCAAAGGAGAAGGGCAACTGATGTCATCTACCAGGACTTGTGCAAAGCCTCTGCTGTGGTCTCCCACCACATCCTTATCTCTAGACTGGAGAGGTATGGATTTGAAGGGTGAGCAATTTGGAGGATAGGGAATTGGTTGGAAAATCACAGCCAGAGGGTTGTGGTCAGTTTGTCTATGTCCAGGTAGAGGCTGGTGAGCAGCAGTGTCCACCAGAGGGTCAGTATTGGGTCCAGTGCTCTTTAACATCTTTATCATTGATGTAGGTGATGGGATCGGGTGCACCCTGAGCAGGTTTGCGGATGACACTAAGCTGAGTGGTGCAGTGGTTATGAGTTGTTACAGTAGAAGGAAGAAATGCCATTAAGAAGGGCACTGATAAACTCAAGAGGTGGACCCATGTGAACCTGAAGGTTCAACAAAGCAGTGCAGGGTTTTGCACTTGGATTGAGGTAATCCCAGATATATCTCCAAAATGGGAGAAGAACTTGAGAGTAGCTCTGCTGAGGAGAGCTTAGGGGTTCTGGTAGATGAAAAACTGAACAAGAGCTGGCAGTGTGTGCTTTCAGCCTGGAAAACCAATGATATCCTGGGTTCCATTAAAAGAGGGGTGATCAGCAGAGAAGGAGGTGATTGTCCCCCTCAATTCTGCACTCATGAGCCCCAGCTGGAGTACTGCACCCAAGTCTGGGGCCCCCAGCACAAGAAAGATGTGGAGCTTTTGGATAGGGTTCAGAGGAGGACTATGATGATGATCCAAGGACTGGAACACCTCTCCTATGAAGATGGGCTGCAAAAACTGCCTTGTTCAGCCTGGAAAAGAGAAGGCTGCAGGGACACCTCATTGTGGCTTTCCAAATGTTTAAAGGGAGATCATAAACATGAGAGAAATCAACTTTTCACGTGGATGGATAGCAATAGGAAAAGAGGGGATGGTTTTAAACTAAAGGAAGGGAGATACAGACTATATGTCAGGGAGAAGTTTGTTACTGAGAGAGTGTTGAGGTGCTGGAACAGGTTGCCCAGAGAAGTTGTGCATGCCCAATCTCTGAAGGTGTTTAAGTCCAGGTTGCATGGGGTCCTTGGCAACTTGATCTGGCAGCTGGCAGCCCTGCCTGTGGCAGAGTGATTGGAACATGATGATTCTTCAGATCTTTTCCAACTCCAGACATTCTGTGAAAAATGGTGATCATTGTTGGGATTATAGAGGATAAAATTCTATTTCTGCCATGGGAAAAAGTTGTGCAGATTTTTGCAAGGTAAGACTTACACAGCTGGGCTGCTCTCCTGTGGAGAGTGCTTTGGCACGGCAGACTGCCTTCACTGAAAGCAGTGTTACTTCCAAAAGGACTTGCAAGTAGCAAGAGACTCCATCATAAATGTGGTAGGAAGTCACTCTTAGGCAGAGTTACAGTTATTCCTAAATGAGATGTATTGGTGGTGGGCATCCTGCTTGTAGGATCAGAAGCAAGCTGTGAAGTTGAGTGTTTGGAACTTGCCTATTCAGTTGTAACTTGCTGTTTGTGTGCAGCTTCAGCCACAGTATCACAAACAACTTTTTTGCACTTGAGGCCCCTACATTGCCTGGGGCAAGCTTGTACTGGAGAGAGCAGTAGGCTTTGTATGGTAATGGGATTCGTATTTGCTGTTCATGCGTTCTGTTTTCACCAGTCTTATCAAGGAACGAGATGGGAAGCAAAGAAGTTCGAACTACTGAAGGCTTTTAGTGTGTGTCTGGAATCATTTCTGTGATCTGGCTGCCATTTTCATTTGGTGTATATTATACCCCAAGTTTTGTTGTGGCTGCTGTAATTTGAAGCTCATATTAAACTGATAAATTTATCCAAAGTGTTTGGACTGTTCCTCTGTGTAACGAGGAAGCTGGAGGATACCCTTGTTTTTATGAAGTGTATGATGACCTGAGCTACTCTGACAGGAGTATTCTTGTAATGGTTATTTTAGAGCATTTCCCCCATATCATAAACTGGTGATGCTTGTAAGCTTTTGTAGTGCTTCATCCTAGACTACTGATTTTTTAATTTGGTTATAAGGTCTTAGTGTTGTAAACCAGGAGAGACATTTATTCTCTGTATTTATAAATTGCCAAATGGACATTCTTAATTCCAAGTGCATGAGAGTGTTATGAGAGTCTTGATTATCCATAATATAAGGACCTAGTAACTCTAGTCTTGAATGCATTTCTGATGTGTGTTAATCACAGTTGAATGTCAGGTGTTGTACACATTACAGGGAAAGAGTTGAAACATGCATACAGGCAGATCACCATCATAGCATGACCACTGCAGAACATGCTTGAAGTCAAGAAAGTATCATAGAATCATAGAATGGCCTGGATTGAAAAGGACCTCAAAGATCATCTAGTTTCAACCCCCTGCCATGGGAGGATTGCCAACCACTAGACCAGGCTGCCCAGAGCCACATCCAAGGCTGGATCCATCCAGGATGGGGCATTCACCACCTCTCTGGGCAACCTTAGTGCATCACCGCCCTCTAAGTGAAAAACTTCCTCCTAAAATATAAACTAAATCTCCCGTTTTAGTTTAAAACCATTCCCCCTTGTCCTATCACTATCAACCCATGTAGACATTTGTTCCCCCTCTTGTTTACACTCTCCCTTCAAGTATTGGAAGGCCACAGTGAAGTCTCCCCAGAGCCTTCTCCAAGCTAAATAAGCCCAGTTCCCTCAACCTTTCCTCACAGGAGAGATGCTCCAGCCCTCTGATCATCTTAGTGGCCCTCCTCTGAACACATTTCAAGACCTCTGTGTCTTTCTTGTGCTGGGAGCCCCAGGCCTGGATGCAGTTCTTCCGACAAAGCCTTACAAGAGCTGAATAGAGGGGAACAGTCACCTCCCCTCTCCCTCCTGGCCACTCCTTTTTTTAATTCAGCCCAGGATATCACTGGCCTTCCAGGCTGTAAGGGCACTCTGACTCCAGCTTCTCGTCCACCAGGACCCCCAGGTCCTTCTCTCCAGGAGTGTCTTCCCCCAGTCTGTATAAATACCTGAGATTACCCTGGCCCAAGGGCAGCACCTTGCACTTGACCTTGTTGAACCTCAGTAGGTTCACATGGGCCCACTTCTCCAACCTGTCCAGGTCCCTCTGGATGGCTTCTTTCCCCTCCAAAGTATCGACTGCACCACTCAGCTTGGTGTTGTTTGTGGGCAGGCACATAATGCACCTTAGTATCTGTGATTGTACCAACAAAATATCCCCAGTTCATTCATTTTGTTAGAGGGCCCTGTAGAGTGCACACGTGCTTTCCAATGAAGGACAGCTTGTTTCAGAACGGTAAATCATGACTAGCTTGGTAGATCTCAGTACTCACCCTTTCCTGCAGTAATGAGGCACTGAGAGGTACTTGGGAAACGTAAGTTTTGCCAAGCATATTTATGAAATGTCTAGTTGAATTGTTTCTTAACGAAAAAATTGTTTCTCTAGTTTTTCAAAGTTCTGAAATCAGATCACAAGGCCTTTGTAGTCCCTGCAGCAGTCTGTAGTCTGAAAGTGATCAGTAACAGATTCACCTCCTTTAACTGTTCAGGCAAAATAAAATCAAGGGGAGGGCATGGAAAAGAAGTGTCTTAAATTACAGAAAACAAGTGAGATGCTTGATACTTTTTAACAGTCCCTGAAGCTTAAGAGAAAGATGAAAAACTGGGAAGATACAAGTTTTGGAGTCTAATTCACTAGAAATTCTGCTCTTACCACGTATTTCAAGATGGTCAGAACACTGTATTGCTAAGCTGTTGTGTTACTCTTACCCTGCAGTTACAGTCCTCCTTTGCAACATAGCAGCAAGATAGCATTGCCTGCACAGTGCTCTTGAAGAAAATCTAAGAACTGATAAAATTAATCTCATAAATACTGAAGGACTGTCTTTACCTAGCTTCTACTATTTTCTGGGCCTGATAAGAAACTGATAAGAACAGATACTACACTTGATCTTAGCCAAAAGGCTGAGAAATGATCTGGTGATCCAGAACATTCCATTCTATTCCCAAAAGAGGTGCAGAACTGTTGGCAAGATGAGAAAGAACGGTTGAACTCGTTATTATCATAATGGAAAATGGGTAGATCTGCTGTTTTGCTTTTTATGAACAGCAACTCGAAGTGCCATTGATGCTTTGAGAAGGCGATAGAAAATCCCAAGTTATCTGGTTTTATTTTTTGTCAGAAAATATTCTGAAAAAATTTGTTTCTTAATTTACTTCAACCGTGTCGCAAACAAACAGAAAAATGTTTTTAAAGCAATGTTTTTAATTCAAGAACCAGATTTAATAAAAATACAAAATACTACAGCACAGGAAATGTTGAATAGCAAAGAATGTGAATCAGATTATATTTCAATAATATTAAAAGCCTTCCTTAAGTTTTTTTTTTTAAAGAAACAATGAACCGAAAATGTATTCATGCTCCAATAGCCTTCTCAGATAGCTTGGAGCTTTGATGTTAAATGTGTGTTTATTTCTACTGAGTATATTCATGATGACAGTTTATAGAGCACAGGAATGGACTTTAGCTGTAGGCGTGCTCTCAGCACTGCTGCATCTCACATGAGTAGGTTCCTTTTTCCTATGGATATTCTCATGATATTAACAAAAAGTAATTTTAAATTTTAAGTAATTAGTAATCCTAATTTATGGTAACAAATCTAATAAGTGACAAAGGGGACTTTATTCACAGGGAATTATACATATGTGTGAGTGTGTTAAACTTTCAGTGTACTAAATATTACCTTCCTTGTAAACATACCATGCTGAATTCACTTCAAGGGCATGTTCTGATGTGCTGGAAGCCACAAGTTGTTCTAGTGGAGTGAAGAAATGGTAGAACATGGAGTCAAGGTTCTGGAGTGTGTCTCGGTTTGGTATAAATTTTTTATATATATATATATATGGTATATCTGTAACTGAGCCTTTTACTGTTGTGGCTGTTTTACTTTATTTACCAGGCAAATGAAACTTGGTCTGTGTGGTGACTCATTTTGGTCCTCCAGTAGAGTTCCTTGAACAGCCTAAGGTTACAGTTCATAATTTGAAGGTATAAATTTTATGTTTGGGGTCAGCTTGTATGGATTATGGATACTAACCAGTTGCCAAGCTTTAGAGAACTAGCTTGTCTTAAGAGGCACTAATTGGTATGCTAACAGCAACAGTTCCTCATATAAACTCCTTGTGGCCTTTGATTTAATAGATGGATCATTAGAAGTCATTTTTTATTACATTCTGTGCAAAAGAGAGGGGATTAGCCAGATTTTTTACTCAGTTCTGCCTTGTGAGCCTAAACTTACCCTGTAGGGGGCAGAAGTATTAACAAGGGAAAAATAATAGGCCTTTTTGCTTCTTCTTCATCTGATTCTAATTGTTTTGGGAGGATAGGACATGAGCCTAACACGAAACTGTCTTTTGTTTTGCACTTCCTGTGGAACAGTAGGACATAAAAGCAATTTTGAATTACTGAAATGGCTATTATTTTTTGTATTTTACTTCTTTATTCCTTGTTGTTGAGACAAGTTTCTACAATCTTGAGATTGTAGAAAGCTTTCTGAGATTTTTTGAAAAGTAGCCAAATACAACTTGCCACCTTGTTTTAAATGGAGACATTCTCATGTTTTTTATAAAAATGGACATACTGCATGTTTGTAAGTGAATCTTAAATTCTATTTCCAGTTAATCAAAATAATGGATGGGAAAGTTCTGTTTTCATCGCACATTAGAAATAATCTTCAGGCTCTGTTTCATCCATTTGGGGATCTTTCCTCCTCTTTAAGAGATGAAGACATTTTACATAGACAACAAAGTAGTATAATAAACTAAATTTCATAGACTTACATAGGATGGAAGAAATCTTCAAGTCCAAATTTGAGATGCAAAGAGTTGAAGGTGCAAGCTAGCAGTGACATGAAGAGCAGGTATTTCCTGATAACACACAGTATGTAATGAACATTAACATTGAAGTCGCTTTTCTCAGGTTTATAAATAAAAATGTGACACCAAAATATGTTTTTGAAGCTTTTTTGATGTTGTCACACCTAGCTCATAACGTTAATCTGCCAGGTTCTGATAATTCGTCCTCCCTGCTGACATGACTTTCAAGTACTACCTCGAAGAAACTCTCACCATGTGTTCTCTAGAAAAAATGTTAGCCTTGTGTGCAGCAGGGTTTGACAGAAAGGAAGAAACATAAACACATTAATGACTTTCATCTGTCAGCTGTGTTTATAAATATGAAGTCAAACACTTGATTAAATATCTTTTTCTCCCCTTTCTAAAACAGTTGGAGAACTTCTGCTCTATATCCAAAGGGGCAAGAAATGGCTGTTGTGATGTGCAGAGCTGCTAGTAAGCAGGCAGCAGCAGTGCAGCCTTCCTCATGCCCACAGGCTTCCGTTCTATTCTGGGGCACTGCACCTACGCCTGAGCAGGTTGCTTCGTTTCTAGCCCACCCACTTCTTGGCCCATATCCTTAGACTATGGGCGCGTTTTTTCCTCCTTTTTTTGGGCTTTAGTGCTCTGAGGTAACCTGACTCTTGGCTTTCATTCGTTGGTGGACTGTGGTAGGGTCATCCAGGTACGTTTGTTGGAAGTCCCTTCCACTTATTCTCCCTGTATATCCTCCTTCCTCTTGCAGGTATGTGTATGCAAAAGGTGTGGGCATATAACTAAGTGTAGACCTTGGATTCTGGCCTAATGTATGGACTGCTGCCAGCATTATTTTTGGTGTTTTATCGAGCAGGAAGCAGAAGAGTTTGAAGATCTCTTGATGCAGTTTCCCTGGGGGGAGTGCAGCAGTTTCCATGGCAGCAGAGGCACCCTGTAGCAGAGCTCCAGTGGCAGCTCTATTTCAGGTCAGGAAACTTCAGGCTTTACCTCAAGCAAGAGCCTAATTTTGAGAGTTTAAAAAATAAAAAGAAGTAAAAATAAAGAATAAAAATACAAGGAACACTGTAGGAAGGTCAGTAGGAGAAATCTGACTGTTCTGATTGAATTCTTTCGACTGTGTCCTGCACCAAAATGTTTGCAAGTCTTCCCAGAATCTTCCTGTTTTCTTGCTTCAGAATGTTTTCTCTACATTGACTGCTTTTGCTAAACTTAAAATGCTAAATGTATTTTATATATTTTGCGTAGTTTTTGTGGGGCTTTTTTTAGACCACATAAGGATTCACATCATGTCAAACAGCAATATTTTTCAAACACTTCAGTTATTTTACATTCCTTTTTTTTTTTTTTTAATTATTTTTTACCTCATGAACATCAAACCTTATACATTTTATTTCCAGATTGCTCTTGTACTGTTAGGCTCCAGTAGCAGGAACAGAGGTGTGGGAGAAATAGAATGGCTCTGCACTGATCTATGAGCTACGAGACCCCTCTACTATACCAGCTTCAGGAAACTTTACCTGTATGTCAATTTCACTCTTCATAAACAAAAAACCTTTATACTTAATGTCCCTAGCACTTAAGATTGCAGAGAAAACTGTAATTTCCACTCTGAGTTTCTTCCTAAAAGGTCAAAGGCAAACAGCAATGAAAGAGAAATCTGCTTTTCTCTTCTGCGAACTTTTAGATGTCGGGGCTTGTGAAAACTTGACAGTACTGTTACAGAATACAACAACATTTTGGAGGTATTTCATAAATATTTGCAATCCTAGTTTATACTCTGTCACGGATGTAAATACAGTCTTCAAAAAGCAACATTCTCTTAGATGTTTTATCCTAAACAAAGGGAAATAAAGCATAAACACTTCAATGTCTTTATTCTCCCTCTCTCTAAATAAAGCATGCATTTCTCTTGTTCCACTCTAAGTAATGCTGTGGTTAAGATGAAGAGAAACAAACATATTCCTAAATTGTGCCCACAGGTCACTTTCTATGTCCATTTCTAGTGCTACAGGCTGTAAAATGCTGCAATCTTCATTGTATTCAAAAAGTCAGACTAGTCTGTTCTAAATGAGTTACGATAGAAGCATCCTGGTTCCATACAGTGTCTGGCAAAGTGAAAATACACTCTTCATTTATGTACTTGTTTGGCACGCAGCAACTCTCAGTGGATTCTTTTTCCTTGTGGATGGCATAGTACTCATGAAAGGTGCTGTAATGTTAGCTCTGCAGAGGTCAGATTGTTTTTGATGTAATGACTTTGCAGTTAAAATCAATCTTCCCTGAAATCCATTTTGTCAAAAGCATCTCACCTTAACCTCAGAGCTGGCTCACAGCAGTATTAATACCAGCCATAGAGGTCTTTTCAGGTGTGGAGCTTGTGTAATGCTGTTGTTCTTCTGTCAACTGTAAGTAGCTGCTACTCCCTAAATTATCAAATATGGACTTTAAATAGAAGACAGGAGGTAAGAAGCCACATGCCCTATTGCTAAACTCTTACACTGTTTCCTTTTGAGTCAGAATTAAAGCATGAGGCTTCATAAGACACCATTGGCAGTGCTCATCACTTCGGTCAGATTCTCTTTTTACTTCCCAGTCGCACCCACACAGAGGATGGCAGGGTTCTTTCTAGTTCTGTGCCCCATCTCATCGAAGTGATGAGCAGTAGGTGTCGTTCCTCCCACTGCTCTCACCCCTGTACTGCTGAAATCACAGGAGGCCTATTTCTTCCTGCAGCAGGGTTTATTTTTCCGTATCAAAGTAGGAAACAAGCTTGTTCAGAGGGAGTTGCAAAAAAAAAAAGAAAAAAAAGCATTTACTTGAAAAAATCTGTTTTATAATATAGCGTTTGGTTTAAAAAATCTTATTCAGGAAAATTGGTTGTTCTGCTGGCTGTGATATTCAAAGCACAGTGATTTTTACAGCTGTGCTGCTATTATATCATATTACAGAGGGAAGAAAACTCTGCAAAGAGTATTTCTAGAGAGTGGTGCTATGGGTGGTGGGTGTCTGATTGAGTGGTGCCCTGACTCTGGGTTACCAGGTACACTGATGTGCCTCAAGTCACAGAAAGATGTGTGTGCTTCCAGTAGTGCAAATAAGCAGCAGTGACTGCGGAAAGCATGGTGAGTGCAATGCAGAACCAGCCCTTCAGATGGTGTTTTCCAAGCTTGTGGAAAGGAAGGATCTTTGTTGCCTGGGTAACAAGTTGCTGAGCCGGGTTCATTTTTGTTAATACGAGGAAAAAAGGGACAGATCCGACTGTTCTTCAAACCACCACGAACATGAAGACAGGGCAGCAGCTGCAGTGGGGTGAACCCAGGGCCTGCAGGCAGCCTAGGCCTGCTGGGCTGGCTGCTGGCCTTCTACCTGGGGCAGGGAAGTTATATGATTTGTAAAACTGATTAAAGGTGCCTGTCCATCCTGTATGGCCAGCATGGTTTTGGACTGAGAACAGAACGTGACCAGGAGAAGTTGCACCGACATGTAATAATCAAGAAATAAAATACCATAGGAAACAGTTGTTTCGAGATCAGCTCTTCTTCCATCCTGAGACAGTATTACTTCAGAAATACATCCATTGGAGTATTTATTGAAGAGTAAGCTATATACTGTGCCCTTACAGAGAAGTTTAAAGGAGCATTCTCATTCAATTCAGGCTGATCCCACGTGGTGAGTGAGGTGGTTTGTGCCTTTCTTGCTCCTGAAGACAAGTGGGAAGCAGCAGTCCATTTCCAAGTGAATGCAATAGATGATGAGCTGACATTCCAAATGCCAGTGATTGTTGCTCATCTTTTCTGCACGCTGGGCGGTCTGAAATTCATGGTGTGTGTGAAAGGAAATGAAGGCTGAGTGAAGCAACAGAAGGTTGCAGAACCTTATCTTCATTCAAATCTAGTAATCTGGATGATAATGAAAATTAAAATAGCTTAAAAATATTTATCAGAGGTACTGGAAATGTTATCTTCTGCAGATAAATAAAGAAACAATTACAGTAACTGCATGCTACTTGTAGCAAATACTGTTTTCTGCCTGCTTTGCTGGTTAAAAAATAAAGCGCCTCATAGTGCTCAGTGAATGGTCTGTCTCATGCAAAGATGAGGCAAGATCAGTGGAGTAAGTGCCATTGCAAAATATCAGCATCTCAGTGAAGAGCAGAGCCCATACAGCCATGTGAATTCCTCTAGGGAGCAGAACTGTAGCTGCCTAAACAGTTCTTGAATTCTGGCAGGATTCAAGAAAATTCTAGCTCTCACGTGTTTGTCAGAGAGTTTTGATGACATTTTACTCTTCCTGCACTTCATCCTTGAAAACAGTTATTTACAAATGTACCTACTACTGGAAAGCAGTGACATGAGTGAGGCACGTTGTGAGGGATGTTTCTCTCTGGTAAGAGAAGTCTTATAAAAGTCTTATAAAATTTTTTTGAGTTGAATATATGATTGCAACTCTCTTCATTCCATTTGAAAATTCACATGTAATGTATTTATGTCAACTGAAAATGGAGGCACAGATATATCAAAAATGGACAGGTTTTTTTTTGCAATCTTGAAACGTTTTCTCAAATTCATAGAATCACAGAATGTTGTGAGTTGAAAGGGATCTTTAAGATCATCTAGTTCCAGCTCTCCTGCTGTAGGCAGGGACACGTCCCTCTAGGCCAGGTTGCTCACAGCCCATCCAGCCTGGCCTTGAATGCCTCTGGGGAGGGGACATCCACAGCCTCACTGGGCAACCTGTTCCAGTATCTCACCAACCTCACAGTAACGAATTTCTTCCTGATATCTAGTCTAAACCTATCCTGTTCCAGTTTAAAGCCATTTCCCCTCATCCTCATAAAAAGTCCCTCCCCAGCTTTCCTGTAGTCCCCTTCATGTACTGGAAGGCTGCTAGAAGGTCTTCTTGGAGCCTTCTCCAGGCTGAGAACCCCAGCTCTCTCAGCCTGTCTTGCAGGGTGAGGTGCTCCAGCCCTCTGATCATCTTCATGACCCTCCTCTGGACCCACTCCAACAGCTCCATGTCCTTTTTGTGTTGGAGGCTCCAGAACTGGATGCAGTACTCCAGTTGGGGTTTCATGAGAGCAGAGTAGAGGGGCAGAATCACTTCCCTCTCCCTGCTGGTCATGCTTCTCTTGATGCAGCCCAGGATACAGTTGGCCTTCTGGGCTGCAAGTGCACATTGCTGGCACATGTTGAAGCTTTCATCAATCTACACTCCCAGATCCTTCTCCTCACACTGCTCTCAAGCCATTCTCAGCTCAGCCTATCTGTGCTTGAGATTGCCCTGCATCAGGTGCAGGACCTTGCACTTGGCCTTGTTGAACTTAATGAGGTTGGCATGGGCCCATCTCTTCAGCCAGGATGTCATGCTGGACAGTGTCAAAGCTTTGCACAAGTCCATCTAGATGACGTAATTTTCCCTATCAAAACAGAAAACACAGCTGCGTATTTTTCTCTGCTCTATTTAGTCAGTGTAGCACAATACATAACGTGATTTGCCAGTGCTTGAGTCAGTACTGCACTGCACTCCCCCTGTGCCCTGGTTTCAACCTGCACAGCGCCCATTGCATGCTAGTGTGTGACTGCTGTCCGAGCTGCTTGGTGGGAGAAAGCCACTGCCATGGTGGCACAGGGTAGGGGGTGGGCTCAGGATGGGCTGGGCTGAGCTGTACGTGAGGTGGGGTCAACGTTTTGGACGTGTCAGATGTAAATGGGCAAGCAGGCATGTTGTCTACAGCAGGAAGGAAAGAAGGAGATATGTGAAGACTTGTAAACATCTGATACATTTATTGATTTGAGTTGCTGGTATCAGTTGTAGACCAAAGCTTATCACAGGTAATTCGTTTTGAACATGAGATATCCATTTGGGTAAGTGGTTTTTAGAGAGTGTTTACCTATGGAGCGTCCTTATTAGCCATCTCATGGGGAAGGTCTCACAGAGCTCTTTGTCTCTGCAAGTCTGTAATCCATGAAATTTACTCCTATGGCTGTATTTCAAAGTATGCAAGTGCTCAGGTATACCTGCTTTCTTATCTGTTAGATGTATCAGGGTGCATATATCTTCACATTCAAGAATGTGTGTACAGTTTCAGGAGCGAGGTTAGCTGTGCTGGTCCTGAATGCAAACTTGGGGCCATCTGTGCTGGTGATAAAGCTAATGTGACACAGCACAAGCACAGTCTGGGGAAAGTGAGTCATTGCTTATAGCCACTGGAGTTGTTTCTGATCTTTTTTGGCAGTGTAACATTGTGTCAGAAGATGTATGAAATCATACTTAACACATAGGGTCTCTAATTAGATATACTTTGATACTGGAGGTTTGTATTTATTGACTGAAGATAAGAAACTTGAATACATTGTTCTCATGGTAATATATCAATAAGTCTTGTGCAAGAAGACTGCATTTTATGATCTTCAGTGTGATTTTGCAAGGGATGAATTAACTTTAAGACAGTTTTTATGCACTTAATTGAGAATTTAAATGTATGTTTGTATTTGAATTGCAGATATGTGCCTATAGCAATTTATGCATCACTAATGTTATTGAAAGTATCACTTGTATGGGGAAACATACAAGTTTTGAAGAGTTTTGAAGTTTTGTTCACTAGAATACTTTCCTGTTTCTCAGATATCAGTACAACAGAAGAGAGAGTATTTTCATAAATATGCTTATAAAAAGGCAGATGTTGTCTGTTGCACTTCAGGTGTTTGTGTGCCTGCTTTTATCACCAGTAGCTTATTACTAATACACGTTAGTGCCAATGGCTGCAGGATAGGAAGATGGATGGTATGCAGGTAGGAGCAGCCATCATGCCATCTGCTTTCAGACTCAATTGTCTCATTATAATTTGTGCTCAATACAAATTTTCTGATGTGCTGTGGAAGAAAAAAGCAAGCACCAGCTTAATTAGATCGAATTGTAATGCAAATGCTGCAGAAATCACTGAATTTTATACAAGCATTCTTTTTTCTCACGTTTTAATTTTTCAGTGTTAATCATAATTATTTAATATTGCTTTATGTACTGTAGTTTTGTTTTGTTTGCTTTATCTTTTTGCTGGCTTTGAATGTCTCACTTTCATTTCAGTTTCTTCTAGTTGCCAGAAAAGGGGAAACTGGCTGCTAGATTTTTTTCTTACTTTTTTATCAGTTATGAATGACTTTTATTCCTTGCTAGAAGTATAGTATTAATTACCAGAACTAGTATACCTACTTTAAAGCTTTTATATGCACCTGGACGAGGTCGTTAAAGTAAGCATGCTTTCACCTTTTCTGCCAGGTGTATTTTGAAATGTTGATACTTATTCTTTCAAAGAGTTCATTCTGCTTTTAAAGGAGAAAATTAAGCAAATTTGGGGTAGTTTCCTCAGTAAAAGACTGTTTGTTATGGCTTTTAAAAAGGGAAAGCAGAGTAAGAGCATAAACACCACATGTATACAGTTCATTGCATGCTAACCCTCTTATTTTTCTTGCAGGAAATCCTGGCTGAGTAAAGTTGGAAGCCCAAGTTCTCGCATAGACAGAACAAATTTTTCTAATGAAAAGGAGATTGCCAAGCTTGATTTCTCAGGATTTAGTACTAGATACTAATAGACAGAACACCACTAAGTGCAAAACAGTAATGTTTCCACTGCATGATATTTTATGTGCCTCCTTAAAAATTCAGCGGAACATTCAGATGCTTTCTATACTTCAGATAAATTGTTGCTGTTCACATGAAGTAACAATTCTTAGTTGGTGTATTAGATATTTCACAACATGATTGTCTACACTTAATATCTGGAAAGCCCATATCTAATGTATTGCATCTTGAAAGTTTGATAAATGGTTAAATGTATCAGTGATTATTTGTGTACATGGAGATTTGTTATATATAATCATATGAAATCTAATCTTCAGAGTGTAAATGATTCATAAATAGTCAATTCATGTTCAACTATTTGAAATCTCACAAAAAATAACCCACATAGCTTACAGAACTGGAACTCTTAGATCTATTCTAATGCCTCTGTATTATAGATCATATTACTTGTGATCATTAGAACAGTAATTTAAAATAAATGTACATTGCTTCAAACTAAAATGGTTCAGCTACCTCTGGTTTTAATTGATGGTGTGCAGATACTTCTTGGAATGGGATGATGAAATGCACTGTGTCTCAACTGCTTTTTCCACGTCTGTTTATGGTTTAAATCCATGCCAACTATAAAGGATATTTCAATCTTTTCTTTATGATTTTTCTGAAATTAACAGATAGTTTCAGTTATTGTCCTTATTGAACAAGTATTTGCTCATCCAGTTACATGAATCAGGTTCAAGAGGATGCACTCACATTCATCAAATCAAATACTTAAATGGTCTCAAGAAACTTGAGTCATGTATATGCAATAAACATTGGATCTTTGCAATAGTGACATCTAATGCATGTATAGTCATTTCTTTTCACGGGCACTGAGGAGTCTTTCAGGGCTAAAATTGACTTGTATCTTCAGTTTTAAAGTGTTTCTGTGTCAGAGTTTGTCCATAGAGGAAGATTTTGTTAAAATCCCTGATGCAGCCAGGCATCACCTGTGTAATCTGGCAGCACACTGCTAACCAAGATTGGTGCAAATGTGCAATGATGGAGTCTCAAGCTGTAAGGCCCTCTGAGTATTGTATGGCACCTTAATAATAGTTGTAGTTACGTGGTCCCATGTCCTTGGGTTGGCTCTGAGCCTGGGCTGAACCCTTCTGCAGTGTGCTGGGGCTGAGTCCTCTGAAGTGTCCCTTGTGAGGGCACTTACAAGTGATGTTTAAATTGACTTGTTTGGTACCTCTTCTAAGGGTAAATATCCTCAGTTCAGAAACCACTCAAATATGCTGTTCATATTTTACTTCAGAAAAGGCCATTTCATAATTTAAACATTCGTTTTCATATGTTCAGAGCAAGGTGTGTTTAGAAAAGTGTATTTGTACTGACTACTAGATTTATTTTCACTGGGCCTTTGTGTATAAAGCAGTAAAAATTCCTTCCTAGAATTTGCAGGAGCTATTTATAAATTGTTACAGTTCAAACTGTGCTTGACTCCTGTGATTATACACAAGCATCCTTTGTTGAAGTCGTTGTCAATAACCCTTGTTCAACTCAAATGGTAAATGGCATAGTTCAAGTGTTGCAGTAGCTCAGTAGCAGTTACATCCTCTCCGAAAACCGTATCCTGTCAAACATAAGTAGTTTACATTTTCCTTGAAGCTACCTGGCACAAAATACCCCCACAAAAGCGTTTCCTGCCAAGCAGCTTTGCTCATGTTGTGAGAAACAATGACAGAGGAAGGCCGAAAATTAATGGGATACTTGAGACACAGGAAGATGAGCCAAAGATGAATTTGGTTTGTTGTGTTCTCATGGGCGGAGCTGGGTGATTACCAGGGCTCAGTAACTTCACCCTGGCTCCACTAGAAATGTGAAGCTTGGGAATGGGAATCGTGCCACTTGAAAAAAGACTGACTTTTGTGGGGAGAAAATCTGTGGCTATAAACCTTCAGAAAGATGAAGAATTCCGTATGTAACTGTTTCTCACATAGTGTCTTTTCCTGTGACATAGCAGGAGTTAGGGGTAATTTCTACCTGTCAGCTTCCTGGGGAGGCTAGTGAGGTTGGCACATGAATTCAGAGGTAGTGAAGTTAGAAAAGCAGCTTGTCTAAGGAACTGCTGGAGTCTGGGACAGACATCTTACTGTCTGGGTAGTGCTGAGTAGAATTTCATTGCTTGGAAGTATATTTCCCTGCAGTAACTCATGTGCTGCTATGTTATTGCACCTAAAGAAGTATTGTTGCATGTGGCATATGTAACTACAGTTGCATGCATTAATCTTCTCATTTACTTAATTCTCAGATTCTGGTCAAGTGCAATGAGTTGAAAATGATCCATCTTGTGGAAATACAGTGTATGCAGAACATCAGAAGAATATATCTGAATTTAATGAAAGCAACACTAATTTTTGAGGATCCAGTGAATTCCATTGGTTAAGAGAGAAGAAAGGAAGAGCAGTTGACTAACTGAACTTCAAAACTAAGCTGAGACAGTTTTCCTGTTGTACTTCATACTGCTATCAGTCAGGTGTAACTGTAGACATCCTTTACTCTTTAGTCTGATTTTTTTTTAGTGCAGATTGAACAGGTGATGTATAGACCATGTCCATTTTTGCTCTAATTGGAAATAGTTTTCTTAAAGCTTGGTTTTGCGTGAAAAAATTCTGAACAAATTTCACAGTAGTCTCTGTAAGTTATGCATCAGTTCTTTGAATTTTCTCTTAAATTTACATATATTGCTGTATGTCCTTTATATCATATGAAGAGGATGTTTCAGAGTGCAAACAGGTTCTGGACTACAAAGGCTGTAGTGGTGTATATATGCAAATAGAGAACTTTTCAATAAATATATTCTTTTAAGTATGCTTTAGGGGCAGGAGAGACAGTCTTACATACTATGTGTTTCCTTATAGAATTTATGAGCTACTCAGATGTAATGTCACTAAGGATATTATGAACAGATACAGGTCTGTTAGAGGCAGAACTTTTAAAGCATTCTTTAGCTGCTCCCCGTGTATGAATGGAAGTTCATCCTCAGCAGAAGTGGAAATGTCACTATCTAGTGCTTCTGAGAATCATACCTGTTGAAAACTGCACTCCTTGTGAACAATGCAATCCAGGCTTCGAGGATTTTAAAATCTCCAGTTTACCATGAAATTAATTATAAGGGAAATTCTTCATGAAGTAAATTAGAGAGTAAAGGCACGTACCAGTTAACCTTGTATTAACTGCCACTGAAACAAGATCTGAAGCTTCTGGAGGATTAGGAGCAACCAAAAGTCCAGTAATTGTTCATGTGATCTGGGAATTCTCGGCACATTTGACAATTTAGGAAGTAGTTAAGGTAGTTACCATTTAAGGAGTGTTCAGAACCTTCTGACTTCAAGGGGCTGAAACTTGTGAGAGTCTGTTCTCATTATTTTCAAGCTGTTTGTGAATTCTGAGCATTTACTTTCTTGAAAGGATATTTAATGTCTCACTCTACTTGGTTTCTCCATAATTTAACAATGTTGGCATCATTAAACCCTGAGACTGGGCTTGGTACTTAAAAGTGGGGCTTAACTCCTAAATGGCCAGGCAGTGTAGGTATGTTTGTGTTGAAGAAGAGTTTGGTATGGGAAAGAACTGCATGTATATCTCAGGAAAGATAGTGAAAGTACTAACCAGTCATGTTCATGTACCATACAACAGTAGCAGCTGTGTTTACAATTTGAAAGTAATGTTTATATTGAATTAAAGAATAAGTATTTAAGTCTCCACCAAGCAGTGAACAGGAAATGAGAATCCTGCCTCATCAGCAATGATATAATCTTATGTCATACTATTTAATCTCACTACTTACAATGTCTTCGTGGAAAATATTGATATTCTGCTATACCTACTTGTTCTTGACCCTTAGTACAGAGAAAAGCTTGAGGGCATTTCCTGCCATACTTTCTCCTGTGTGACACCGATCTGTCACTTTTTATTTTCCTGATAGCCTCTGGAGGGGTCTTACTTGGCTTTTTTTGTTCTTAGAAAACTGCATGTTTGCCACTGGAATCCTCTTACTAGACTGAATGAAATGGATTAGTCAAGATAGCTTGCTGATTAATGCATAGCTGCCTACTACTACCCGCAGAGAAGTACTCAGATTTGAAGAGAATGGTGTAATGAAAGATGAAGGGAAAAATCAGTGCGTACTGTATTTTTTACAGTCTGTCTATAAAGTGGCAGTAGTGTAAATTTCCATTTTTATGGCACTGTTCATTCTTTGGTCTCCTCAGTGTTTTGTGTAGTGTGTAAAAGAACTATTATTAGAGTCACAAGTTACTTGTGTGTCAAAACCAAAACACATTGCACAGACATGAAATATTTGTGCTTATCCCTGTTCATTTAGTATTAATGCTGATGTTACTGAATAAGAGATACTGAGGTGGAAGATCAAAAGAGGAACATGCTCACTTCTAGCTAACAGGCCTGAAGAAATAGATTTTAAAAAAAGACAAAAGTCAGGAGCTCTTCACAAAAACTGTGAACGTACTAGCTTCTACAATTAGGTAATATTACTGTAATAGTGAATATACATAAATACAAGTATTAAATTTGTGAAAATCTTGTCTGATGATACACTTCTAAATCAGTTGTGAAATGTTATCTCCTTTGCACCAGAAGGTAGCAGCACAAAGAACTAAGCTCTAGATAGCATTACTGGAAGAATATGAGGAGGTTGTCCAATATCAATATTGTTCACTGCTTGAAAAGGCACCGTGGGTTCTTTTATGACTATGCAGAACAAACAGCTTCTTGTTTTAAACTAAACCTCTTGATTCCTCTGTTTGAGGAGCAGGAAAGTTGTGTAACATTTTCTGTTGAACTTGATGGGAAGAATTGTTCCTAAATGTGGACAGCAGGGCAATACCAAACTTCATGAATATCTGTCTCATGGTAGAAACTGATGTGCACAACCAGACCAAGAATGACAATTCTGTTCTGCAGTTTTAAACACTTAACAGCTGTGTTTTTAATCCGCATAGATCTGATTGGTGTAAGGAAGTGAATTTTGTCTCTTGTGACCACGCACTGGTGCCAGTGCACTGACTCCAGGAAAAAAAGGGACTATACCCTTTTGTCTTTTTGAGACCAATTCTTTTCCAGATCTGATATGCACAGTACACTTAAACCAGGCTGAATTAGAGGTATGCTCGGAATCCCTAGGGTTTCTTTATTAGCTGAGAGGTAACTTGGCATTCACTTGTATTTGGCAGGGAGCTAACAAAATAAACAATGGAGAGACACAAGTTTTGCCTTTGCAGGCACTAACTTATGTTCTGCTGGAATACTGCCATGGGCTTGAGTGGGAACAATAATTGGTCATGCGACGGGAGGAACACTACCAAGCGAGGAAATGCATTATTAATGGGATGGAGTTTGAGAAGTGGTAGATAAGATAAAAACACTAAGACACTTTCCTGGTGTGGGCTTTGTCTTTTCCTACTTAAAAAACTATCACTGTGGATCCAGAAATTTTCTACAAGCCTGAACATTCTTATATGAAGTTCAGCATTTGAAAACATGCCAGATACTCTGCTGTCCCAACCAAACATGCAATTACTAATTTGTGGTTACAAAGTAAGAGTGGGAGTGAAGTGCATACATACAATCCTGGGAAGCGTTAATAATAAAGAATGCAATTCCAGGTGAGATCTGGACAGTGATGATTTCTGTTTTATTCTGCTCTTCAGTCACAACTGACCCCAGAAACTTTGTATGGAACATGCTACTGAACTGTACAACTTCTGTACTGCTGAGGAGCTTAGTTCAGTTGGGAGAAATCTTATTACCAGGTAGGGAAACGTGGTTTATTCTGTATCTGTAGATAAGGGAGGGGCTGTAACAGTAACATCTCTTACCAGAATTGTCCATGTCTGCAGTCAGGAAATAGACAGACAAAATATTTGCAGATGGAGTTAAAACCAATTAATGACCTGCTATATGACTCAGAAAAAAAAAAAAAAGGCTCAGTTATCTAAGTTTGCTGACACTTTTAAAACAAAATGATGACTAAATAGTAATGCATAATGCAAAGAATGAGTGATACACCAAGATGAATAGGATTTAGTTGCTGTTTATCACAGTTAAGCCATAGCCTGAATACTGTAATGCTGATTACTTAAATTCATTGTGCAGACAGTATAATCTAGCAGTTAGCAATGTGCCTGTGAGAAGGAAGAAACTGTTTCTGTTGTTTTAAACTGAACTGTAGTCACAGTGTTTGATGAAATTACGCTTTCTCTTATTTCACAGATAAAATACATTTATAATAAGTCTTTTGTCTGAAGCAGTCTGTTAAGCCTGCTTTAATTCTAACATTGAATGTCTAAATTATTTGGAAGAACTGTGAAATTCACCACCACCAGTGAACTCCTTTTCTACCTCCAGTTTTTCAGTAATATTGTGGCAGATAATTTGGTCTGAAGTTAACATTTCTCAAACTGAAAATGCTTATTATTATGTGTATTATTGCTTATTTTAATGCTTATGATGATGGTGATGATTCCTGCAGACTCTTTGCTTTTCAAGAGCTCTTTGGTTTGCTGGATGAACAAGCAGCACGTTCTGTGGTAAATGCTCTCCCAAAGCTTTCGAGCCTACTACTGTCTGATGAATGAGAGTACTTAGTGCCTTTCAGCTTCCAGCCATGGAACAACTACTTTATCAGAGGTAGGGAGTATTATATTCCAGACATGGAAGATAAGGCACAGAAAGTTTAAAAAATTTCTTCACCCTCAACTTCTGATTTTTTTTGCTTAATCAAGATGCTTTAGCACACACGTTCTTAATTGTCTGAAAATATTGAGAAGGCATGTTTACTTATGAGAAATACTTCTGGGTTTTCAACCAGGCAAGAAGAGCAGGTCCTGACTAATGAGGTTTGCTTCTTACACTAACATATGCTGAAGTCAATCAGCATTTTATATATACATGTAGATGGGTTACAGTGACTCGTTTTAACTTTTCAATCAGTTTTGATACAACTAGACTATAGGAACTGTAAGTGTCAGATGCGAAGGATGGATAGTAATCAAGCTTCAAAAATAATCCTGGGTGAAAGAACTGGAATAATTTGGCCATTGCACACCTGTTGAAACCTCTTCCTGTCAGTGGCACAAAATTTCATGTTCTGTTCATAGGTGGTGTACTTTCCCTTCCATCTGCCTCCACCAGTTCCCTCTGAGTCACTGCACATTCCTCTTCACACTCTTAGTGAGAAATTAGAATGGGAAAGCATAAAGTGCAGCAGTAAATCAGCTTTCTATCTGGCAGCTCTACTCACCAGCAGCTGGTTATGTACAAGTAGCACTCTTTGTTCACTGTTTTTAGGGAGTGTTTGTCGTATGTAAGAAATAGAATCACACGAAAAAGGAGTGAATTTTTTAAGTAATCTTTTTTATAAAAGCCATAGCCGTGACTTATTTGCACTGTTTAAAAATGGTCTGTGAGGAGACAGAAACACAAAAAGCTGTAGTGGATATGACATGGCTGTGATAACGAGCATGATTTGATATGCTCAATACGGACTTGCCTTGGAGTAAATCACCACAGATATCCAGCTTGTGTTCAGTACTAAAGGAAAGTCCTGAATATCTTGTTTTGTTTTGCAGCAAGCCCATAGGGTAACATTTTCAAGAGGTCAACATTTTCAGACAGATTTCAGAACTGAGGCTGTACTGCTGAAAATGCTCCAGGATTGTCAATTTTAAAGAACTGTAACGGTAACTTATTCTCTCTTGCTGTTGTCACTACAAAGTGGAAAAGAAAAAATGAATTGTTTTCTCTGTTGTCACAGCAGTATAGGAAGCATTAACGTCTGGAAAGCAAAAGGCAGATTTAACCTTAAATGCTCCTATTCACTGAAGTAAGAAAACAGCAAGAAATCAGCTGTACATTATTCAGCATCAACAATCTCAGATGCTTCTAATGAGAAAGGAGGGGAAATACTCTAAGAATAAATGCACTTTAATTCTGGCAGTAAACAAAATAACTGCAGATCAAAGACTCACAGCTGTAAGAAAGAACACTTCAGATAACCTATTTATAAATAACCTGAGGCAATCACCAAAATGATGTTGCTGAAAAAAATAAAATTTAAAAAATCCCTTCCTCCCCAGCTAACTATAGGAGAACAAGAAAAGAAATATTTCAAGCAAACTTCTTTACTGATGCTGCCACCCCTAGTATCCATGTATCTTTTTTCTTCATTATGGATTATTCATTTGTTTCTGTATGTCCCACTGGTGTTACAGATAATGCTGGTCTCAGTGAGAGAAGTGCTACCAATTTACTGCTTCATGCTTCCCTGCTACATTCTTTTTCTATCTTTGTTCATGTTTTGAGCATCTGAGCTGTGATCCATCTGTTACAGAGATGTTTATTCTTAGTCCAAGATGGAATTTCAAATTTCTGTTTCTTGGTTACCATTCTACTTCATCCAAGATCTATATATTTGGACATATGATACTAAGACAACCTGCAATTTTAAGTAGAGCAACTTGAAAAAGAAGGAACAGTTCTGTGAGTCCTTTGAAGTATGCCTCTGGACAAGGCTCTACTGTAAGTCACAACTTACTGACATTTATTTCAGTGGATATGTTCCTGCAATAGGTCATCCTTGATCTATCATCTGTGTGTTCTTTACACCAAGTAAACATTATTCATTGTAAATGTACAATATATGGAAGAATGATTGTCTGGTTTGCTCTAGTAAAGTGGTATCTTAAGGCTATCTAAGTCAATGCCTAAGCTGCTACAGAAGTAGGGCTTTTTTCCCCAGTTCTCTGGTTTGCTATGTGTTTCTTAAACTCACATGTTCGTGTGAATCATTGCAGCTGGTTGTGGTCTGGTCCTTCACACATCTTACTGCTCTAATCCTGGCAAAGATGAGAAATCATGCTGTACCCTTAGGCCTGGCTCTCTCTGATTTTCATCCTACTCAAAGGAAAGTCAGAAGTTGGTGCTCTTATGCATTTACAAGGCATGAGTATTTACAATAGGTCCTCTAAGCATGCAGTATTACCTCCTGGGTACAGGCTTCTCCCTTTTGATTCCTCATAGTTTCATCCTTAAGATAGCAAAACCATTCCTGTTCTGTTCTGTGCATCTAATCTCCATCTCCAGAAAGCCTCACAGTAATGGAAGTGTACATATGCCTGTCTATGTTCTGTGGCATGAATGTCCACCAGTGCATTACTCACTCCATGCAGTGGGTTTGCCTGGCACAATGCAGTTCCTCTGCACACACAAGGCACTGCTGAGCCAAATTACTACAGAGGAGCAAAGCACAAGTCTGACACGTGGATAGCAAGCCATGTCTGTGGGCACTGATACAGCCTGTACAAAGGGACAGGTCACACAGTTGCAATGTATAATGAGAAAGAAGGAATGGGGAGAATGTCTAATGTATGCTGAGTGGATCTGTGTAATAGAAAATCAATATTTCGAAATCACACTGATGATGCTGACACAGGAGGTTAGAGAGACCCTTGGCTTATTATTTCCAAAGTCTGAAGTAACTGCATCATACAGTATAAGGACTATATACATTCTTCTACACTGGTTTGCTTCCAGGTTTTTTAGTCCTTTGTTGCTTCAGATTATATTTCTTATATCCTAATGGCTGATTCCAAGACATTTCCTTTTCAACAGCCTTTCAAAAATTCCCTCGAGTCTGAGGTCAACCAGAGTTGTATAGTTTGCTAACTCCCAGAAACCTTTGTAGCTTTCTTCTTTCCCTCTGGGATTTGGCTTTATATTTTATTTCAGGCTTTCACCAGTGATACAGCTCCCTGTATGATGGTAATCCAGAAACAGCCTTATATTTTGCCCCCTCTTTTTCCTCTAGCTGTTCCTTTTGAGCAGATAGTGATCACTGATGGCTTAGGGTCTTGCTTGTGCTGCAGTTAGCCTCCATCAGAAGTCCTGTCTTGACAGCCACACTCCATTGGATAACTGGGGGTGATACTCACTGACAGCGTAACACCACTGGGGATTGGATTAGCCAGGCATGCAGAAAAACGAAAGTGCTTGTCTAGCCTAATAAAAATGCCACTTGGAGATAGAACTAGGGCTCAGCTCACCAATCCCAATATACTCTTCACTTCAAAATCTTTCCCTGCGTAGGTATTTGTTGTATAATCCATTTTCATGTTACTCTTAAAAGTAAGAAAACACAAGTGTATAGGAACTATTGAATCACAGCCTGAACCACTGATGGATCACCTGAGGTGAGCACTGAGTCAGCTGCAGGAGCACAGGTGAAGGCAATGCACCTGTGTGACCGGAAGGGGTGGAGTCTGGCTCCACCTCTCCCAGACCCCATTTAAGGGCTGACTACCACTGGGGAAGCATTTCTTGTTGGAGATCCTTCCCCTATGGAGTCCTGGGCAAGCCTCAACCATCAGTGACAGGTGAGCCTCTCTTTATTTACTGGTTGCCTGTATACTGTCTGGATAAACCATACAAAATATACCATCCACCTCCATTATTTTCTGTGGATGCTATTCTTTTGGGTTATTCACCCTACAGCAAGGGTAGAAGAGCTTTGTTAGGACCAGCATATCTAATCTTCCTCACTCAGGATATGGTGCATTTAGCATTTGCTGTGGGTGGAGGCTTTGGAGAATACCTTCTAAATAGGGCCATGGTCCCAACTGTAACTATGAAAAGGTAAGAGGCATCTCTGGGCTGGTGTGTTTTGTGAGGGGTGACTCGAGCGTTTTTTGAATTGCAACAAATGAGAGTAAGGATTTACAGCCAGGCAAAAGTACTGAAGCTGTTGCTTATTGATTCGGACTAGTTTCTGTCTGAAAGCTTTTCCATAAAGCTTGGGGCTCTCCTGTAGCTATTTAACAGGCTTTCATCCATGCAGATTGTTATTCTCTTACATGACAAAGAAATTAAAAAAAAAAAAGTCATGGATGCACAGGACTTGGGAAATTCAGTTTAAGAGCTGAGTTTAAGGTCAGTGTCAAGTGAGTTTGATCCAAGACAATAAAATTACATAGACCAATTTAATTTGTTCTTCAACCCACTTTACAGTAAACAGACACAATGTCATTAGGACCCTGAAACTTTGTTATCCCTCTCCAAGAACTGCCAACTCTTTCCCTGAAGACCCACCTAAATCCCTCTCTGAACACCTCCTCCAATCCTGTCAGAGGCAGTTGGCTTGCCAACAGACAAGAGGAAGCCCAGTGTCCCACTTTGGTATCATTGTTTTCTCTTCAGGGAACCAGGATGACTAAATCCTTCCATGAGATACTAAACTTGGCAAGTTATATTATTTTTAACTCCTAGTATAGATAAATTGGGTAGTTTTTTCCATGTGTTCTTACATAGTGCTGATTTTTGTGGTGCATGCACTTACATTTACATAGACAGTGCATTTCTGATGCTGCAAGGTGGAGAATCTCTGTCATCAAGAGAACTGAAGTCTGCCGATGATCAGGTAAGTGACTCTGGTGAAATGTAAAGGGTTGTTTCCTTCAGAGGATAATAATAAATAATAAGAAAAGAAACCCAAACTTTCCCAATATCCCCTAGGGCACGCTTATTTATTTAAAATGCATTTGTGAGAATAAATTGACAGAAACACTTCAACTCATAGCCTTGAGTACTCTGAGAAAACTTAGCAGATAAATCCTTTGCTCTGCAGATGACCCATTAATGAAACTGATTTCCTTTTTATCTTGAACTTATTGGCCATTCCTTCTAAGGTTGTTATTTCTCAGGACTGAAGGAGGATTGTGGTGTGTGACCTGCTGTAGGGAGCCTGCTTTAGCAGGAGGTTGGGTGTGATGATCTCCAGAGCTCCCCTCCAACCCCTGCAGTTCTGTGATTGTGAAGGAAGTACTGTTACAGCTGTCCAGTCACAAGAGGAGTAGCCTCTACTAGGGCAATGTAAACCTGAGATCATGGTTCATGCCACAGTGAAGTGTCTGATAAAGAACTGGATGTTGGGACTGGCTATAGCAGCATTGTGCTCAAGGGCAGATTCTTTCTAACTGATTCCAGCTTGGGGCTGGAATAAGTAGCAAAATGTCTTCTGTGCTCTGATCTTGTGGTAAACTGGAGTTGTAAAAGAAGTATTCTGCAGAGGATGTTTTTTCCCAGGTTCTGAGCACTCGGGTACCACTTGAGAAATGTCAGATCAGCTAGGTGGTGGTGGAGGTGCTGAGCTGAGTGCAGGAAGCTCCCTGCCTTCCTAACAAAGCAGTGGTGTAGCTAGCCAGCATTAAAAAAAAAAATAAAAAATTGAGTTTAAACAAGGTGGTGTATCCAGAACAATTACTTTCCTCTATTCCATCTCTAATTCCTGAAGGGAAGGGAACCTAGTCTATCAGAACCATTTATCACAATCAATATATATATATTCCTTCACTCTCCACAGTTACAGCATTCTGCATGAACAGTCCCCATCCAGTACATATTTCCTCACAACCTCAGTTGAATGCTTGATATTGGGCTGATCTTCGTTCCTTACTAATAGCTTGCATGTTTCAGGCTAGGCTAAGAATGGGGATGTGAACCAGCTGCATGCATACGTGCATGAGGAGAGGAGCAAGCACTGTGGGGGGGCTTGGGAAGCCTCTATGGCACCACGAAGGACACATGAGAGCTCTGGGAGTCTTCTACAGACCCTTACAGCACAGTGAGCAGCTCTTGGTGTGCTCCAGGGTACACTGGTGGGTCCTGGGAGTCCACTAAGGCACACTGGGTAGAAGCAAGGAGAACCTGGGGGACACCTATCAGCTCTGAGAGTACAGTGTGAGATCCTGAGAGTATTTTAGGACACAATGGGATGCCTTTAGGGTACTCTATAGCAAACTGAGATACTCTGGGTACACTCCAGCATGTATACACTATATGGTGGGCACCCTGAGTTGTTCTCCCTTGGGGAGCAGGCTGGGCTGAGACCTTTGGTGGCAGTAACTGCAGGCACTGCTGTGTTCTCCTCATGACTCAGACCCGTTTGTCTCTGCCTCTCACATCCCAGCCAGGCTCTCCTAGCAACTGTGTACCAACTGCCAGGTGGCACAGAGTGCTTTCTGTCTTCATCCACGTCTCATTCAGAACCCATCTCAGGACCTCTCCAGACCTCAGGTGCCAAATCCTAGGGAACTGCACACTCAGCAAGAGGAGCACACCTCCCTGCCTGCTCTAAGCACTCCTGCAAGTGTGACAACTGCCCAGCTTTATGGTCTCAGGATTGAAATGGAGTGGTGTGATTCATCAGACTGTAAGGTCCTGCCGGGACCCCCCATTCACTGTCCAGGGCCCAAAGTGAAGCAGTGCAATGCCAGTATGGGGTGGACGTCTGCCAGAGCTCCCCATCGTTACTTGAGATATCTTTCCTCCTCAGTGGGGGTGGCTTGAATGCAGAAAGCAATTCAGATATGTAGCTGAGGACCAGTGGAGACAGGAGCTCAGGATGGAAGATGTGTGGTGGTGTGCACTGTTGGGCTTGATTCTTCAGGGTACATGATGTGTACGTGTGCATATACATGCACGAAGAAGTTCTGGAAGGTGGTGTTTTGTCTAACTGGTTATCTTGAGAACTGTGGAAAATTGCCCAGGCTGTTGAGACTGCAGTGCTACTGGAAGTCCAGGTGGGCTGGCTGTGTGGTGCCACAGACTGGGCCACACCGTTGTATGCCAACTGCTTGCTCTGCTTTGTGAGCTGTGGGTGTTATGAGACGACTCTGAGGAGTTGTAACGGTCTTGGATAAATGTCAGGATATGGGAATGTATACCTGTCATTTACAATAGTTTTTCTCGTGTGAACTCGGGGAGAATTTTTAGGTTGCAGGCACAGGTCTGGGCTCTGTCACGTTAGACAACTGGTAAACAAAAACTGAACAGAAATAGAAACAGAAGAGAACATGTTTGTTCCATAAAACTTATTCAGCCAGAATTTGAGGTCTACATTCAAAAGCTTTATTGTGGATCCTGTAGCTGGGATGCCTTTTTCCAATGAGGATCTTTCTCAAAGGAACTTCCTCCATCAAACCAGTGATTTTGTGCATTTTTTCCTCTTTTTTTTTTCCTCTTGCTGTTTAGTTGCTCACACAGTGGATAAACGGTTTCAAAGAGCTTTCAAAATCTGAAAGATGTAGATATTATATAAACGAATCTTGTGAAGTGAGGTACTTTCCTTCTAAAGGAATTTCTTTTTCATTAGCAAGTCCCTCATTACAGGATTAAAAGCTAAGCTCCTTCTTCCCTCCTTACCTCCCCAGATTAGTTTTTCATAAGACCTTTTATGTGTTTTTCCAAGTGTCATGGGTCTCACCTCTGCTGGCAGAAACTTAGATGTTAGTAACACTAATTACTTTGAACCAATCAACTACATGTGGATAGAAAATCTCTGCTAGGAAAGTGTAGGATCCTTCCTTTTTTACTTCTTCTCCTTTTGTTTTTACTATGATTACAAAGTGTTGATTACAAAGTTGAAAGTAATCAGGAACGTACTGCTGAAGAATTTCACTGACTTTGAGTCCAGGTGAATCTAGATTTGCAGAACAACCCTCCTCTGACCTCCTGAGATCTTGCTTACGAATTCTTGTACCAGTATTCTGAGAAGGGACTTAACTTTCTAATGGAACCTCAGGAATGTTAAATTCCCAGTTCTGTTAAGAAACTGCCCCTAATGAATACCATATCCTCTGGAGATGTTCTTTTTATGGCAGGATTTTCTGATATGAGGCTGTTGGGAGGGAGAAAGTTGCAGATTTTCACTGAGTATGAGAGCTCAAAATTGGCATGAAGACACTCATCCCTTTTGCATTCTTTTGTATTCATATATGGCTGTAGAATGACACTGTTTCATAATACACTCTTCTTTCTCACAGAAGAAATGAGAAGTTTCACATCATAATTCAGAAGCATCTGCTGGAAGATTAATGAGAAGATTAATGGCCATGCTCTTTCTACTTCATTATCTCTCCTTTCCTTAGAAGATACCACTGCAATCCTAGTGATTCCCTCTGGAGCAGCAGGGAGTCAAAAGTAGGATCAAATTATCTACCCTGAAAGCTGGCTCTCAGGGTCTAGTCATGCCTCTAGCAACTGCATGGAGGGAAAAGCTTTTTATTCAGTGATCTCTGAACGTGCATAGCCACAGTTATGGTCATGTTTTCTCTCCCCGCAGACCTCTGTAGGGACTTCTGTGCCCATCGTGATGGGGTGGAAAGGCAGAACAATGGGTGAGAAGGGCTGTAAGCTCAATGGTAAAGCCTCTTCTAGGTCCTTTTCTATCTCTGTAGAGGTAATACAGATGATGTCTACATTACAGGCAAGTTGGTATGCAATAATAATAAACATAATACTTTTCTAAACTTCCCACTTCCCTTTTTCCAGTCCCCACTTAAACTATAAATAAGCAAAAGAGAAAAAGAAAAAATAAAGAAGCAAAGAATACTACCAAGAATACGATCCCAGGATCATGAATAGCTGTTTTTATCAGATTGAGTAGATACCTGTCAGGTGTATAGAAGCTAAAGCATAGAATGTTTAGCAACCTGGGGAATATAAATGATGCAGAAATTGTTGATCAATGCTGAGCATTTAAAATACAAGTTCTTAGACTCAGCAATGACAAAATATGAACAAAGAAGAAGTTAGTGCCTCAAATGGAAGGATAGAGCTCCTTGTATGAAAATGTCTGAATTCCTGTAAGAAGATTGTTTTTCTTGTAGTCTGTACCTGGTAGAAAGCCAGACAATGTTTAATACTCTTGCAATTTTCTCATTGAATGGGATAATTTCACCAGATTTCATTATTCCTTCATTTTGAATACTAGAGCAAGTGGAAAGCAGAATAACAATTAGCCTGGATTTTCTAAATGTAGACTAATTTACATTTTTATTAGTATGTCTGGTTTTCTAGACAAGGATAAACAATGGTAATACAAATAAATGTTGATAAGCAACAGATTCAGTATTCCTGGGTACCATGAGAATATATAAATAAAACTAAAAACTCTGGTGTGGTTTCAAGAATTGGAAAGTGGGTGAACAGCTGATGAAGACAATGAGTTGTAGTGGAATGTAACTGCAAAGCTCATGAAATCTGGTCTCTTTCTGTGTGTATGTTCAGTGCTAATGAACTTGGGGAAAAAAAATGAAAATGTGGTTATTTAAGGGACATAATTTGGGGACTGTGTCAGGCTGATGTTCAGAAAGAACTGAATGACTTGAAAAACTACACTAAGAGAAACAGTCCTGTCACCATAGGTCTTTCTAGAAGAGTTAGAGAAATGCTAATACCATTGTACTGTGTATGGTTCTGACAGTGAGAAATGTACAAGATATTTGAGCTTCAGATGGTGTGAGTACAATAATCAGGATGGGAGAGCTTCTCCTGAGAGGGGAGGCAGAGAGAACCTGTTTTTTCTAAGTCCATTTGGAAAGAAACGAAGGTATTTGAAAATATCATGTGTTATAGGGGTAAGCACTTGGTGTCGCAGTGGGAAGAGTAACCAATTCTAGCTGAAGGATAATGCTTAGATAAGAACAGGAGTTTATTGGCCCAAGAAATCCTCACTTGGAAGGTGAGGCAGCTTTGGCTCTGAGCAGTGACGAGCTGGTACACTGGGAGCTGGAGTAATGGGCAAAACCTGAACTCAAGGTAAGATAGAGTTTATGAATACATAAATGATCGTGTGGCAGAATTGCCTGCTGTAGCAGGTTTATTTGTCTGACCAGGATGTTCTGTCAACAGTATATTCCTCAGGCCCTAAAAAGAATGAATGTATATTGCATATGTAAATATAAATAGGTAGGAGCATGGCTAATTTACAAACATAAGTGGCTGATAAGGAATTGACACACTGCAGTAGCTACTTGTCAGGAAGCTGATAAAGGAAAAGCTGTGATCTTTGTGTCCAATAAAATACAAATAAATGTCTTTTACAAATGTAAGTAGGATTGGTATGGAGAATAACATTAGTCTGGAAACTTCTAAGAGAGCTGATTCACCTCTTCCATCAAAGGCAATGGAAAGAATTGAGAGATGGAAGAGCTTTTGAGGTGAAAGACCTACTTCCCTACTATTTATTTTACATTTATTGCCATAGGATCCAGTTTATGTGACCTTACTCTAAGCATAGCAGTAAGGCTAGCAATTAGTTTGGTACCTGAATACAAAATTGTGCTATCAGAACCTTATTGATGTGCATATGCTCATTGTCTCGTTAACAGTGCAATATTCTGAGGCATTAAACTCACTTATTTCTTGTCCATGATTTCAAGTTACAGCATGTGCTATCTTTCCCTTCTTATCAGGGAAAAAAAAGGTGCTTGGTCTTAATGGAGAGCATTTAAGAAAACAAAACAAAACAACAACAAAAAATACAACTGATGGAAAAAAACCCCCAAAGAGTGAACTTCAGAATGGATTCTATTTGTTTTGTATTATAATGATAAAAGTACAGTTCACTATTTCCTGGAAATGATTGAAATAATTGGGTGAGAAGATTATGATAGAGAATGATTTCCTTTTGTGATGTAAGTATTTAATTGCTGGAATTGGTTTTGAAGAGATGAGGGTATGAACAAAATGATAGATTGCAGAAGAAGAAAAGGTGGTAACTGCATATTATTGGTGTGTAAATAATAGGCTCAGAGGTGTCATTATAGGGATAGTAAGAAGTAAATGGAGTAGGAGACTAAGAAGAGAATATTGGAGGTGAATTACAGAAAGAAAGGTGTTGAAGAGATGCTGGGAAAGACTACTTAGGTATTTTGAAGGAGACTGCTAACAATCAGAAGCAGAAAAATGGTATTTGGTGAGGCAATAAAGACCTCAGCTAATCAGTGTCTGAAGCAGCTGATAAGAATTTTTGAAAATTTTGAAATTAGCTGTTAACAAGTCATTAGCACCCAAAAGAGATGTCAAAATGACCTAATTATATATATGAAAAAATGCTCAGATATAAAACTATCATTGGTTTAGAATCTTGAAAATAAGTAATCCAGCCCACAAATTTGGATAAATTTTGTGCCTTTGGGATCAAATAGTAAAGCAAATGAGTTTTCATTCTTAGAAGTAAGGCATAATCACTTTAACTGCAACTATTTGTAGAATCTGAACTTGATATCTCAAGAGTGACTCAGGACAAGTGGCACAAAATCATTGTGACAGGACAGGAACTATTATCTCTTTTTATGAGATTTAAACCCAGATCCTACCAGAATAACTACACTGAAATCATATTCTGGATTCAGAGCAGTAAGTAATATGGCCTAACGACTTCTTTGCCAGTGTATGTTTTCTTTTGCTTGCTGTGAATAGAGTTAACTAATATCAATAGACAGACTACACATTGGTTTAAAATATTCTTTGTGGTCTATTTTGTCTTTCAGCCCAAGTGCTGACAGAATAAACATTCTGCCCCACCTGCAGTACTGTGGGGCTTGGGGCCTCCAGCACAAGAAGGGCATGGAGCTGCTGGAGCAAGTCCACAGGAGGGCACAAAGATGCTCAGAGGGCTGGAACACCTTTCCTATGAAGAAAGGCTGAGGAAGCTGAGCTGCTTCTTGGAGAGGAAAAGAAGGCTCAGAGGAGGCCTCACTGTGGCCTTTCTGTACCTGAAGGGAGCTTATAAGCAGGAGGGGGAGTGACTTTTTACACGGTCTGATAGTGGCAGAACAAGGGGGATAGCTTTGAACTAACAGGAGGCAGATTTAGCTTAGATGATAGGCAGAAATTCTTCACTCAGAGAGTGGTGAGGCTCTGGCACTGCTGCCCAGAGAGCTGTGGGTGTCCCATCCCTGGAGGTGCCCAAGGCCAGGTTGGATGGACCCTGGGCAGCCTGAGCTGGTGGGGGGCAGCCAGCCCATGGCAGGGAGTTGAGACTTGGGTGATCTTCATGCTCCCCTCCAACCCAAGCCATTTTATGATTCTGTGTTTGATATGGGCATGCCACAACTATGTGCACAAGCTATCAACAGAGACTTCATATTTCCCCCGAAATAAATACTACACAGGTTCATAAGTGGTGCAATAATCCCCAGTCACACTGTGCAGCATTTATTAGTTCTAGCATAAAATTGCTGAATGAGCAAATATGCTATGAGGAAATAAAAGACACTGAGCCTAAATTGGTATGAACAATTTACTTTTCCTTTTTGAGTTCTTCAGTAGATATGCATGTTCATACCTATGCTCATACAATGTGTATGAAATAACCATAGTAAAAAACACTTCATCTGAATGAGACCATCAACTGTACAGTAACTGAAAGTTAAGTTTTAGAGTGGTCTATGCAAGTCAGTTTGTGAAGCTGAGGTACCACAAGTCTACTCTCTTTGGTTCATACCTGTCATCTTTCAGTCAATGCTCAGTTGTGAAGAGATATTAATAAAACCTCTCAGTGTGGGTTCATTGAGTTTTGACTTATGTCAAAATTGCTTGAAATGTACCATCTTTTTTTTAATGTTTTCATATTAGAAAAGTCTTAAATGGATAGCTGTATAAAACTTAATGTATAGAACTTAAAAGTGTCCTTGTGTCTTTAAAATGTGCTTTCAGTCATACTGACTCATGACTTTCTGTTCAGAAATCATTTTTCCAGCTATCTAATAAAAAAAAGTTAGGTTTTGCTTGTCAAATTCCTCAACTGATGGTACTGATGCTGTGGTCTATCAAAAAATAACTGTGAAAGAAGATGTTCAGAACGTCAGTAAATGTATAAGAATATGATATTTAGATTAACAAAGTTCTGAGGAAAGGATAAACAATTCAGACACTGAAGATGTCTGGTGGAGGGCTGAGCTCTGATCCTCCACGTGTGACTATAACACACTCCAAGAGTGAGAGCAGGAGAATCAGTCACTGGTTACTAGATGGGTGGTTTCAGTATGTCTCTCTTGTTTCCTACTTGGCTGCTTTGTATTTACAGATCTTGATATAGCTGAACTATTGTATTTCCTCCTTGGGATTTAAATATAAAGGGCTTTCACTAAAAACAATAGGTATATCTGAGTGAGAACAACTACCTCATGATGATCATTCTACTTAGGGCCTCTTTTCTGGATGTACATTTCAATAAAACATTTTGGAAGTTTCTGGCATTCAAAAAGAATAGCAGACTATCAGTCTGAAGAACTATCACTTTTGAGTTAATTTTGGTCTACTTGGTTTCTCTTCAGAAAGGATGTCTCGTAGGTTTGAGTATGAGCTTTCACTGTGGCATTTTGCATAGCATTTCCCTTGTTCCTAAATGAAATTATTACAGTTTTTCTTCTCTATGAATATTAGTCTACATAAGTGTTTTGTTCTTAAATGGTATGGCTAACAAAAGGAGTTTAAAAAAAGTGGTTTAAAGTAGGCTATATATATGAAAATTACAGTTTTGTGAAAGCCCCTGGAAGATTTGTGACTTGCTCAAGTGAAATAAGTTGAGAGACAGCAATGCAGAGCAGGAAAAATAGGAAATGAAAGAGTTTGGAACCCAATGAAGGCACAAGACTTATTTGCATAGAAAACTGGTATCAGGTGTATAGAGGGCTTAGCAGTAGTGGCAGGAGAACTTTCTGTGAATTGGTTCTACTGAACAAGTGCAGAAATCAGCAGTGGTCTGTAAGAAGTGAGAACCCTCACAAAGAAGTTCTCCAGTATTGGGTAACGATCTCTGACTGGATTGCACTTTGTATACCATCTATGTATATTTTCTATCTGTTTACAGATTTATAGGCTGTTTTATTTATTTATTTTCAGAATAGACTTTATGGTTTAAAAGCATGTATCTGGTAGTTGTGAGATCCTAAGAACCTTCAGAGGACATCTGCTTGCAGACCCTTTTAGCTGAGTGCCCTACTATTCCAGACTGTGCTGGTATGTGCCCCACTGCACTTTTTGCAGCACTAATGCAGTGCTAGGGAAGGACTGTCTCACTAATTCTCTTCTTCTTCCCAACCATCTCTAATGAAAGCAAGTCTAGACTGATTTAAGTGCTCTTTCTCTCTATTGCTGGTGCTTTGACAGCATCACGTCGAGGGCTTTATTCTCTGCACATAGGGCATTTGTTAATCTGTCTTCCATAAAATCAGATGTATATGAGGAGGAAACAGTCACCTAAAAGAACACATGGCCAGAAAAACAGGAATGGTAGCTTGCAGCTTTATGTGCCTGGTAGCACTGTGTTAGCAACAAGTCAATTCAAATTTCTGCTGTGATGTTTTTCCTTACCTTTGTGAAAAGAATTTGCTGGAGAGCAGCTGCAGTTCTATGTTTCTTCATCCTTATTTATTCAAAGGAGGCAAGGAACTGATGAGCCAACACCCTCACTAAATATGCTGGAATCAAATGAGGTTGCTGCTGTCACGAAATTACAAGAGAATAGTGTGGCTTGCATGTGATAGCACTCTTGAAGACCACTGTCTTATGGGTGAATTGCGTTGTCTTCAGGTAAAAAAAAAAAAAGTCACGTGAATTACTATTTTAGTCATAGAATGGCTTAGGTTGTAGGGTCCTAGAAGATCTTCCAGTTCCAACCCTGTGCCATGGGCTGGCTGCACCCTACCTGCTCAGGCTGCCCAGAGCCCCATCCAACCTGGCCTTGGGCACCTCCACAGATAGGGCATCAACAGCTCTCTGGGTAGCAGTACCAGGGCCTCATCTCTCTCTAAGTGAAGAATTTCTGCTTGATATCTAACCTGAATCTCTTCTCTTTCAGTTTAAAGCCATCCTTCTTCATTCTATCAGATTGGATTAAAAAGTTGAGCAGGAGAGCCTGCTTGTAAGCTCCCTCCCCAAGCACTGGAAGGTCTCCCCAGCACCTTCACTTCTTCAAACTGAAGAAGCCCAGCTCCCTCAGCCATTCTTCAAATGAGAGGTGCTTCAGACCTCTGATCATCTTCTTGGCTCTCTGGACCTGCTCCAACAGTTCTGCATCCTTCTTGTGCTGGTGGCCCCAGGGCTGTACTCAGTACTGCAGGTGGGGCTTCTCAAGGGCAGAGAAGAAGGAGACATCCCCTCCCTCTCCCTGCTGCCACCCCTCTGTGGATGCAGCCCAGGGTATCATTGGCCTTCCAGGCTGCAAGTGCACACTGCTGGCTCATGTTCAGCTTTTTATCCACTAGAACTTCCAAGTCCTTCTCTGCAGGGCTGCTCTCAAGGAGCTCTTCTCCTAGTCTGTGTGTATATCTGGGGTTGCCCCAGTCTAGGTGGTAATACCTTGCACTTGGCCTTGTTGAAACCCATTAGGCTCATGTGAGCCCCTTCTCAAGCAAGCCCCAGTCTTTCTGAATGGCATCCCTTCCTTCTGTGGAGTCCACTGCACCACTCAGCTTGGTGTCATCAGCAAATCTGTGGAAGGTACACTCAATCCCACTGTCTGTGTTGAATTGCACTGGTCCCAAGACCACACAGCCTGTGGTCTGACTGTGACCATCCAACCAATTCCTTATCCATGGAACAGTCCAGACTTCAAATCTGTATCTCTCCAACTTAGAGATAAGGATGTGGTGTGAGACCATGTCAGAGACCTTGTACAAGTCCAGGTATATGACATCAGTTGTCCTCCCTTCCTCCATCAGTGCTGTCCCTCCAGCATAGAAGGACACCAGATTGGCCAGGCATGATTTGCCCTTGATGAAACCAAGAAATTTTTATATTTTAATGCCAGAAAGCATTGAACAGTCTAATATATTTTCTCAACTAGCAGAGCAAGTTCAAGATACACTTGAAATAAGAATAACGCTGCTCTGATACTGTGAGGCATTTTGTGGGCTAACAGGAAGCTTACATCTTTCAAGTCCAGAGAGAGTGGCTCCCAAGATGGTAATTTCAGAGCAGTCTGAGAAATGAAGGGAAGAGGACAGAGATTATACAGTACTCAAAGCCTACAAAAAAAAAAAAACAAACACACAAAACCTGGCAATTTCAATAATGAGAAGACAAAAAGGGAGACATTTCCCTTAGTGGAGGGACAATCTTGTGTCTGCCCTGCTTTATGGAGGACATGCTGTTTGCTCAGGGCTCTTTTTCTCCTCAGAAACAGAAGATTCATTCTGCAACAGACAACAAAGCCAAAAGTAAAGGTGTTGCTGTCTGCCTAGGCAGATTTTGGGGCTCCAAAGTTCTCTGGTGGCAAAGGAAAGAAAATGGTATTTGAAGATTAATGTTTGGTTTTTTTTCCACTGCGGTGAGAACTCACTACCTGCAGGTGTCTTTCCTCCGAGTTGAGGGAGGAATGAGAATGGAAGTTGCTGGCTTTTTTACTCTGCTGGATGGGGAGAAGAACATAGAAAAAGAATGTTATCACATGCAATACTCCTTCAGCAAATCACTGGAGCCCCAGATGGGAGATTTGATTTTTGGGAAGGTTCTATCCAAATAGAATCATCACATGTCCTATATAGGAGTAAGAAAAAAGC
This sequence comes from Odontophorus gujanensis, assembly GCA_013399175.1. Classification (NCBI taxonomy): domain Eukaryota; kingdom Metazoa; phylum Chordata; class Aves; order Galliformes; family Odontophoridae; genus Odontophorus; species Odontophorus gujanensis. Next base: position 39,681 of record VXAB01009770.1, on the reverse strand, counting down.
CAGAAGCAAAAGCTAACTCATACAGAGATAGCTCTTAATACAAGAGTATCACTTGATGTTAGGGGATCAAATGGGTGTCATTATAACCTATCTACTGCAGGTTGTTTTGTGTAGATGGCTTCACACTGAATCCTTAGATATAGAACCACAGAATCATCAAATCACCAGTGTTGGAAAAGACCTACAAGATCATCCAGTCCAACTGCCCACCTATTACCAATAGATCTCACTAAACCATGTTCCTCAACACAACGTTAGTTTTGTATTTATGAAACAATGGTTTAAGATTTATTCTGTACTGCTAAGTATGTGTGGTGGAAAACAAAAAGCCAAATGTGGAACCATGACAGCTTTTGCTAAAGATTTTTGAGAAAGGCAAAAGAGAATTAGGGAACTGCTCTTAGTTTTCTCATTCAACCTGTAGCAAAATATACAGGTATTTTGGAGATGACTGATGAGATTTAGAGTGACTTTGAGGTGTCACGGCTATATCTACCTGTACCTAAACATATCCTGATCACAGATAACAGGACTGTGTCCTGTACCCTTGTGTCAGAAGCCTTTCAGGCTCTTCTAGAAAGGATCTTGGCTCTCTTTTCTGCCTGGTGTTGGCCATGTGTCAAGGCAGATGGAAATGCCCTGTAACAGAATGCTGTGATCATCCATCTGTGTCCAGGGAAGGAGAATTCTCTGAAGTGCAAGCCCTTCCCCTTGGCAGTATAAGTCATTGGTCCTAATATGACCCTGGCCATTGTTCCATGGCCTGTAGTGATTTTAGCCTTGTCTGAGCCCTTACATTGCCTCCCCAGAGACAGCAGACTGTACTGAATGTGTAGTACTGGAGCCCAAAAGGGGAGACTTGTGGAAAGCTTCTGCACCAGTACAGACAAAGAATACTGGGAGAAATAACCAGTTCTGTTTTATCAGCTATGCTGCAGAGTACTTCTATTAAGTTCCAAGTGGGCTCTCCAGGCACACTGACTCCCACTAGGAAAATGAAGATACTCAGTTATATTATGAACAAAAAAAATATCACAATAATCAACTGAATTAAAGCATTTATGCACTTAATGGTTGGATGCTGGTTCATGCCCGTTGGGTATTGGTGTGACACAGCTTGAGCAGCCCTACTTTTTATGGCGCTGTCTCTGGGCAGTGCAGATTTGTTGTAGTAGCTTCTACATAACATAAGTCAGCATGATAGCATGGCAGGGGCAAAGGGTTGTGACAGTTCTTGGTGATTTTCAGCTTCTCTAACAGCAGAGTGTGGCCACAGAGGAGTGGTACAACCTGGTCTAAATTGTACCCTGAGATTTGACTATGGAACCCAGGGCTGAGGATGTGTAAAGGGCATCCTTGTGCCCTGCAGCCCCCTAGCTAGAGTTGAGCAGTGCTCAGTGCAGCAGGATGTCACACCCTCACAGACTGATAACAATAACTGGTCTATGAAAATGTTCATACCAATTAAATCTTATCATCAAATCATTCTGTTTGTTCCATCACTCCACTCAATTAGCCATGGTCTCTGGTATTTCAGCAATGCTGTGCCATGCCAAAAAATGAAAGTATTCCTTGTGCCGTATACACCCAACAACTGTCAGCGGAGTCAGAGCAACAAATATTTCTCCCGCACCAGAGTAGTATTGCTGGAAAACACGATCAAAACTCTTCTGTTTTTTTCAAACCAAAATGAGTTAAAGGCCATTCTTTTTTCATCTGGGTGATCAGCCTCTGCTATATGAAAAGCAAGCATGTTTCTCATCAGCTCTTTGCTGGGCTTTGTGTGACTCATGACAATTCATATTCACAAATAAAACACAGCTCCTTGAGTGTTATTTGGTAGTACAGCCTTTCTGTTTATGAAAGATAAATGCAGGAAGGCTGTGAAAAAGCTCATGTTAACCACTAGTTAGCAGGCAGCAGCCGTGAGTCAGAGCCACCACGGAGATTCTTGTCTGCAGCAGGTGCCATTGTCTTTATGAGTGCATATCAGATGAAGGTCTGACCTCATTTAATTTTTCTGAGATTGAAGGCATCCAAATCAGGCTGATCATCCCACTCTGCTTTAATGAAACAAAGGGAGGAAAAAAAAAGCCCTGGTTTGGCCTTTTCAATTGCATAGCTTTTGTGAGTAAGAATGGTTGGAGAGCTTTATGGCTTGCAGAATCCAGCCTGGAAAGCCTGGAAGAGACAGTGAGGGGATGATTATGAACGAATTAGCAAAGCATTAGAAAGGTTAGTTCCCTGATACCCACCGATACTGAAACATGTTTTCACTGCCATTGAGAAAGGGGCTAGCAACCTGCCATTTGACAAGAAATCAGTTAATTCCGTGGAAATATGATCTATTTTAATAGCACCACCACAAATCTGTGCTATGCCATCTGAGGCATTTGTCAGACGTGACAAGGCACTCAGCCTATTTTTGTCATGCAGCAAATCCTTTTTCCTATTCTACTTGTGGTTAAGTCCCATCCTTAGATATGAGCTCACTCCTCTTTCACTTACATGGAAACGTTGGGCAAATGTCTAAAGGTAGAATTTGGCTGTGATCTGAATGGATGACAACTGTAATCTTCTTGGAGATAGGGAACTCAAAGGACATAAACAGGTGCTGATAAAGATCTAACCTGCATGGACAGATATATTCATAAGTCAGACATGGTGCTTGTTGCATCTTGAAGTGTTGAGATTTGTTTGAAAATTTGTCTGTACAAGGGTGAGAGTTGAACCGATTTCTCTTGATTGCCCATGTAGAACCTTAATTGTAGTAAGAGACTTCCTCTTGCCAGGCAGTCTTGTTTGTGGCTTCCTGTCTGCTATATATTACAGGTGGATTGTGCTTCTACTTACTTGGCCTCCATGTGAAAACCTCTCTCTTGCTATAAACCAGAACAGAACTTGTTAGAATTTACATTATCATTAGTAACAGTCCTATTGCTGTTAGGCTTCCAACATGTATGTGAATGTGTAGCTTTATGGAAAGCTATGGAAAAGAGCACTTTTACCTCCACTGAGCTACAATTTCATTTTCAGGTTGTGGACCTAAGCCTGTGTATGGGAACTGTTGAATCACAGCCTGAATTGTGGATCATCTGAGCTGAGCACTGAGTCAGCTGCAGGAGCACAGGTGAAGGCAATGCACCTGTGTGACCGGAAGGGGTGGAGTCTGGCTCCACCTCTCCCAGACCCCATTTAAGGGCTGACCACCACTGGGGTGATTGTCTCTTGTTGGAGATTCCTCCCCTGTGGAGTCCTGGGTGAGCCTTGACCATCAGTGACAGGTGAGCCTTTCTTTGTTTACTGGTTGTCTGAACACCATCTGGATAAGCCATACAGAATATACCTTCCACCTCCATTATTTTCTGTGGATACTCTTCTTTTGGGTTATTCACCCTACAGCCTGAGATATGCATAAGGCCTCTGTCCAAAGTAACTCCAGAATAAGTTATTACACCACTAACACCAGTACTGACTGAGTTCAGAGCAGGTCTCTCCTCTCTTTTCAAATTACTCTTGCAGTTCTTTAGGAAGTTGATTACTTTTGTTCCCCTTTGCTGTTCTTTGTTGTGGAAGCCCAGCAAACCAAACCAGACTTACATTCTATGCAAGAATTTGCCTTCCTGATCTTTCACTCTCCAAATCAGCCACATGAGTTCAATAAAAATCCTTTTGATTTTTCTCCTCGTGATACAGGCCTTCTGCCATCGTAATTTCATTGAGATAGACAGGCTATTACATCTGCAGTCAAATATTCACTCTTAAACCTTTCCCCACATTTCTCTTGCTGAGACTGCCAATGTGGGGAGATTTTTTGGACTCTCAGGGGTGATAAGCAGCTGGCACAGCCTTACAGTGTGAGTTGCTGTTTCATTAAGCTGATTGATATCCATGTTGGTGCATGGAAAGACCTTTTTCACAGGAATCAGTCTTGGTCAAGTTGTCCCAAAACAGCTGTCACCATGAACAGGCTCTTGTGCTTGCTGGGACGTGGACATGTCTTCCCTCCCCTTCACAGAGAGCCCTAGAGATTTCTTCATTAATAAATGTAAGTCCAAATAATGAACTGTTTTGAATGATGGATGGGCGGTGTTGTGCACACACCCAGAATATGTCATTTCCAATGAAAAGGAAAGCAATTGTTTCCATATGTTGGCACACTTGTAGTGTTGGTGTTGAGCCAGTTGTCTGGCTGCGATCAGGCAGCAGCATCTTGCAGTGATGGAAGATTATACCTTAGAAGTGGGGTGCTAACTGGCCGTATTCCTTAAAAGGATATAAACGCTGAACACTTACCCAGGCTGTAATTTATGGCCCCAGTATGTTTTGACTTTACATAGATGAAAAAATAGTCCTTTTGTGTATGTGTATATGCATAAAAATTCCTTCCCTCTCAACCCCCCTCCCCAAAAAGGAATCCAGTAGAACAATAGCTGATGCTGCTTTGTGTGCTAACATAGCTGCATGGGCTATTGCCTGCTGAGACTGAAAAGAATTCACCCTTTTTAAAACCAACTTCTTATAAGTATTTCAACAGCCATTTGACAGCAGACTTTCTGGTAGTAATTAATATGTTAGATATAATTTCCTTTTTCCTTTTTCTGAGTTCTGTCTTTGTTAGGTGTCTCAGCTGAAATGCAGATTTTTTTTTGAACAGATTTGAGGAGATGTCCTGCACCTACCATACCCATCTGTGTGGTTTTGTTTTTTAATATTTTGTGAAGCGTCAATCTAGTTGCACATTACTCCACTAATAGATTAATACAATTTTCAAAAGTTAGAGATGAATCATAGAATCACAGTATGCCCTCTGAGTGTTGATCATTAAATGATTGATGACCATGAGATAGCACCATGCTAAGGCTTTCCTTCCTCCCGTTGCATCAAGCACAGATCTGTACCCTAGGGAGGTGCTAGGCTGACTGCTGGACAGGACAGGTGAGGCCATTCCTCAAGTACTGTGTTCAGTTTTGGGCTCCTCACTACAGGAAAGACATTGAGGCCCTGGAGCGTGTTCAGAGAAGGGCAACAAAGCTGGTGAGGGGTCTGGAGCACAAGTCTTATGAGGAGCGGCTGAGGGAGCTGGGATTGTTTAGTCTGGAGGAGGCTCAAGGGAGACCTCATTGCTCTCTATAACTACCTGAAGGGAGGTTGTAGCGAGCTGGGGATTGGCCTCTTCTCTATTTAACTACAGATAAACCATTCCCTCTCAGCCTCAAGTTGCACCAGAGGAGATTCAGACTGGATGTTAGGAAATACTTCTCCAAAAGAGTGGTCAGGCACTGGAGTGGTCTGCACAGGGAGGTGGTGGAGTCACTGACCCTGGAGGTATTCAGGAAACATTGAGACCTTGTGCTGAGGAACATGGTTTAGTGAGAAGTATTGGAGATAGGTGGATGGTTGGACTGGATGATCCTGTAGGTCCTTTCCAACCTTGGTGGTTCTATGATATCTTTAATATACAAAGAAGATCCCCAGCTACCAACAGCTCCCTCAACCACCTCTGCTGGAGCAAAGCTACCTGATTCTGATCCAGGCATTGAAGCAAAGATCAGCACATCCTTCCCGAAGCATCCACACCAGCAGTTCAAAACATGCAGTGAATATTGCATGTATACTGTGTGACCCCATTTAAAAAACATGCCATCAGGTTTTGAGAGAGGCATGGACTTCTTTCTGTGTCCTTTTTGTTGATTTCAGTATGGAGCTTAAAAAAACCGCAATCTTTCACTCCCTAAATTGTGAGCAATTGTCAAACTTCTAGTTCTGCAGCCAAAAAAAGCCTTTGCAACTGTGAGACGTGGTGGGCAGAATCATTCAAATCACTGCAGCAAAGCTAATTCCTCCAGATGTGAATAATGAACTCATCGAATCACTTTCCAACACATGAAATGTAAGGAAGTGAACAGATAAGCATTTTAACTCACTCTGTAAATGTTTGCAGTGATGTTGTTGGAGCATCTTGGAGATGTGTATTGACCATCCTTGTGATCCTCATCCTTCAAAGCTCGTGTGCACGTGGGCTGAAATGGCAGGATCCAGACAAGGCTGTATTTCTCCTCCTGAGATGTCTCACACTGTTGTAAAAGGAGGGAAGACCAATTTGCTTTTCTTCTTTGCAGTCAACTTCACAGATTTTTGGTTATTGATTGGAAAAGTTATTAAAGCTTTCTACTGGAATACTTACGTATTCTGAATTTGTTTCTGATACCTAAAATTCTACCAGGAGATGTGAACAAATATCTTTTTATAGAAGATCAATTTGAAAAAATAATATAATGAATATATTAGCCTAGATAATGTACTTGTTAGCTTCAAAACTTATTTTGTGGCTATTTCACAGGTAGCTTTGCTCTTCCATGCAGTTGTTCAGATACTGAGGAAGAAGTCCTCACTACTTTTATGTGAGCCATATGCGCACTGAAAATACCAACAGTGGCATTGTCACATATGGTTTTGAGCAGTTCAGATTCCATCTTGTCTCTGCAGAAAGGCATTTTTCATGCAGCAAAAAACAGCCTGTGGAATTGATAGTGGTATTGTATGCATAACAACTACCATGGTTGGTAGGAATGTATTTTCCTCTGCTTTCCAATATGAAAATTGGGAACTAGAGTTTCCATCTGATTTTATTTTTCAGGCTTATAAAATCTTCCTCAATTGCATTTCTAGATTCAATTATTATATGCTGCCATCAGGAATTAGATAGGCAGTTTATCAAAGTAACTGCTTCCTTCTATATAAATGAGGAGAGTTAATTCCAAAATTGTGTCATTCCTGCACAGGAAGCTGTAGCTCTCCCCAGGCATGCTTAAAACTTGTAAGGCTTCTTGGACAGCACAAGTCTGTCTGTGTTTGTTGACCAGCACACAGCACAGAATGACAGAATCACTGGGTTTGGAAGGGGCCTCTGGAGATCCCCCTGTCCAACTGCTGCTAACACAGGTTCCCTACAGCTCTGGAATTGCTGAATGAGTGGCCCAAAACTGATAGTGCTCTACTTGAATGTTTAGACCTGCTCTAGCTTCAGAATCATATTAGTACTAATTAACTACTTTCAGCATATTAAGTGTCTTCAAACAGCACATTTCTCAATACTAACTGTATGACAGTCTAGCAAGCTGCACCGAGTTAGTTACAACCCCGCTGGGACAACCAGGTTGCAAAAAGACTGGAAGATTCATTTTGTAGAGAGGTGTGCCCACTCCTCCCTCCCTTAGCCTGCTATTCCTGGCATCCAGACACTTAGGTACAGGCTGCCAGTTGTGCTGACCTTGAGGAACTCACACTGCAGACCTCCATTTCCCTATCTTCTCAGTGGCATATCTTATTTCCTCTACTATTACTGTAACTAAGGATTTTGTGTTATCAGACTTAAAGATTTACGTACCTGATCTAGCCTTTGCTGCTCGATGAGATGTATGGGCCACTATTTCTCTATGATGGTGCATGTTACCAAAATAAATGTCCTTAAATTAGCTGGTTCAGTTACTGGGAGCAGTTTAGCTGTAGCAACAGAGAGTTTGCAGTAGGCCAGTTGTGTTTCTTTTATGGTTTTGGTTGTTTTCTTTTTTCTTTTTTTTTTCTGTGAGGAATTGTATGACCTTTTGAAGCTTTTTCATAGTTAATAGTAGACACCTCTCAATATACCCATGAACTGTTTTTATCAAACTATCATTATTGCCATACGTACTTTTTGGCAAGGTAGAACCTCTTGGGAGGTAGAGATCTTTGTCTGGACGCAGAATAGCAGTAAGTCAGCATCTCTTCACACTCTACCAGTGGTATGTAGGGATGTCAGCTTGTAAAATGTAGGATCTCCTACATTCAGGGCTTGTTTGAGGGTTTTGTGTGCTAGTGTCTCTAACGACTTAGCTCTGCTACTGTTGTGCAGATGGAAGAGCAGTGGCCTACATTTCAGCAGTGACTTGTAAGACAGCCTGACCCACTTGAGACACTTGAAGCAGCTCTACTTTTTTCAAACCTCTGAGCAGTTGCCCCCCACTGGATCTGGCCTTATGCCGTGCCTTAAGCTGACAATTCAAAACTGCTGGTCGTTTTGGGGAATATGGTACGATGCATTAGAATTGTGCTGACATTTGCTCCCTTCATCCCCTCCCCTGGATATGCCCTAGTTCAGTGTAACAGGTCAGTCAGTGTTTCATTAAATATTAACGGTGGAAAAATGTCACGTTCACTTTAGAGGGTAACACCATCATGTTGATGGATGAAAAACGGCTTGAAATATTGCAAATAAAGATGTAGTGGCAAGTGACGCCGCATCGACGATGATGCAGTTTCTAAATTGTCCTGCAGAGGGGGCGGGTAACAGAAGGAGGTAAAACATCTATGGGGAAACAAAAAGATACACGTCAAGTGGTCTGACAGTCCTTTCCTGTCGTGCACTTTGAAAGCGATCACGCTGGAATGCAATTCTTCAACCTTTCACACCTGGCTTTCATCCTCACCTCAGTAACGTCTCTGCTCTGGAGCCCAATCAGCAGTGCTGCACCTCAGCAAAGCTGTGAGCTGCTGTGATGTGTACAGGGGTGGCTGAGTATCCAACGTGCTGTGGCTGCTTCCCTTTGCAGTAAATGTGGTCTCACTGCCTGTCAAGGTGCCTTCAGCAGCTCCAGGGAAGCAGCTGACACTTCTCTTCTGTGCAGAGTGTAGCATGTTTTCATGGTCTACCTTGGAGCACGTAGTGCAAGTCCTCCCTAATGGCATTTTTCAGTTCCATTTGTGGATCCTGGAGCACCCAATGGTCTTCCAGAGATTTTACTGTGACAGATCACCTTTAGCTATCAGTACAGTGCCAAGAAACCCTCTGGTGAGCCCATCTGAGGAAAGGTAAGACAATGTGCATCCTGTATGATTATTAACAACCAGGAAGGTGGAGGAGTACGTTTATCCCAGAACTTCCAACTGTCTCTTTAATACTAAGATCTGTTGTCAGATGCTTTAGAATTGCTAGCAGTTAATATTAATGTCATGCTCTTTTGTTCTGCTTGTACGTGCTTCATCTTTGTGTTTGTGTATACTGTAGCACCCAAGGCTTCCTGTAGTTTTGATAAACAACAACCTCATGATAAATTGCACTTTGGATTTCTAAAGGCTCTGTTTATGTTTTGGCTTCATTGAACCCAACTGTCTTTGCGTAGAGAAAAGCTGGAACGAGTACGATGAGAACAAGGCTGAATGTGTAAGGGTTTGTTTTGATTGTTTGTGATAGTGGGGGGCAGCCAGCCCGCAGCAGGGGGCTGGAGTGCAGAGATCCTCAAGGTCCCTCCAACCAAAGCCATTCTTTTGCCGGGCCTTGGGAATTTGTAGGTATGGTTATGCATTTCTTATTAATCAAAAGCTCTACAAATGGGACACCGATCCATAGAGTCGGATAATCCAGAGTCAGAGATCCAAAGCACAAGATTCAGTCATCACAAATATTTTGAGAGATGCGGCCTCTGTTTGTTTTCACTTTGTTTGGAAAAAGAAAATCTCATGTGTCGCCGATAAGCAGAATCGTTTGGGATGTAGTCATACATCTCCTGGCCTACAAAAGCAGCAGTTCAGAATTGTATCCATAGCAACCTGTGTAGCAAGAAATGAAATCTGATATGAATAGACTCGTACAGAGGAGCCGTATGCAAGTCACACACTCTGTGAGGCAGAGTGGTTGAACCAGAGAAAATAAGATGCATTTTCTTTTACTTGTTGCTTCTCTCCAAGTATTCCCGCCGTGCCCCATTTCATGAATAAAATGGGCTGACAGACCAGCTATTATTCCACTGCCTTCAGCTATTCGGACCTGGTCCAATGACCGATAGAGGCGCCGAGAAACAAGCGCAAGCTTTGCCAGCACTTGAGCTAATAAATGAACTCAGCTCACAGCTGCATCTACGAGCTGCTTATGTTCCCCTGGTTAATGTCAACCTTGTTTCCCCTTCCAGCGACATGGAGCTTTTGTGTGTGCAGAGATAAAACCGGTAAGTGGTCGATAGTTCCTAAGGGAACAGAAATATTCCTGAGTGCTAGAGGGTCATGTTCCACAGGACGGCCAAAAACAGAGAAAGGAAACTCAGTGAAAAGCTGAGTGACCTCACCCAGTCTCTTCCTGCAGAATTCCTAGGAGACGGTAGGCTCTGAGTATCACTTATCAAAACCAGACGTCAGAGAAACAGCAAAGGCATACTCCAGAATTCCTATGAGAGGACACAAAAGTTCAGGCATTTCTCAGACAACTGAAGTGGATGTCTGTCCCACTGGGAGGTGCCCTTTACAGTGAAACCCCCTTCAGTTGCTGAGTTACCTACTGTCCATAAAAACATGCAGACCCTGATTGCACCGTCAACAACTGAAACAAAAACAGCCTAGAGTCAGGCCAGTGCATTTGCTTATTCTAATATCAATAATGCCAAACACACACTGACACCAGTGAATTGTTGGAGGGAACATAATACTCCTTTGACATGCTAACAGCTGCACCACACTTTGATGTTTCTAGCAAACTCTAAGAGTTCATCAGAACTTGTTTTTTAGTAGTGGAATTTCGCTGCCTTCTCTGGAGCATCCCCACCTTAAGTCCTTCTAAACATTTGAGGAGATGATTTTTAAGTTAACTGATGCTTCCAGAGCCACTGGTCAGAGGAAGAAGTCACTGCGATTCTTGAAGAGGTGCTTCATTTTTTGAGACCATCTACAACTTTTTTTTTTTTTTTGCTTCTTGATAGATCTTCTACATACATGATTTTGGAGTACCCCATCCCTTTGGATGGGTTTCCCATGCCACATGATGTCAGCTTGGGATAAATGGACCCTATTGTTGCTTCCATAGGAAACAATGACAGCCAAGAGGGACAATTTGATGCAGTCCACAGGAATGCAAAAATAATACGTCACTGCTCTCTGCAGCTAATGAAGAGAAACGATTGGAACAAGCCCTTTTGAGGAAGAAAGAATGCTTTTCTTACACATTTTTGTCTTTTTTTTTTTTTTTTCTTCCTACTGGAACACATTGAGCTAGAAAAGAGCTAACTTAAAGTAGGTTTTCTCTCTATACTTCTATGGGAACTGTTGAATCACGGCCTGAACCACTGATTGGTCACCTGAGGTGAGCAACGAGTCAGCCACAGGGGGCTCAGGTGAAGGTGGTATACCAGAAGGGGTGGAGCCTGGCTCCACCTCTCCCAAACCCCATTTAAGGGCTGACCACCAGCAGGGAAGGGTCTCTTCTTGGAGATCCCTCCTGCGTGGAGTTAATGGCAAGCCTCTATCATCAGAAAGGTGAGCCACTCTCTTTTTGTTATTCTTTCTGTATATAAGCCTACTTAAATATACCATCTTCCGTCCTATTTCCATTGAATACCATTCTTGGGGGCTATTTACCCTACAATGCTAAAAGAAAACAGTTATTCAAAAGACTGAATGACTTATTTTATTAACAATATTTATCCAGTATTTTTCCCTGCACTTTTCACTGATGAAGAAGTTGGATTTCAACAGGTTTTTCCCTGCATTCATGTGTCAGAGATGCTCAAATTTGTAAGTCAAAAATTTATCTTACAACTTTTTACGAAATGTACACGAGCGAATTATTGCCTGTAGCTCTCAGACTCCTCTTACACGCCATTTGTGGATGCTCTTTGCTGCAGTGAGAGTAGTGAAAAATCAACTATTGGTCAGCTTTCTACTCTAAGACAGGCACAATTCTCCTAGCTGTAATAATCCTACTACATTCACACCTTTTACAGGCTTTCCTCTCAAAGTCAGATAGGAAAATGAGAAATAATGTTTGAATTTAAGATTATTTGAGATAATGTTTATTTAGTACTTTAGACTCTCTGTGTTGTAGCCAAAACTAAAACAAACCTATACTTCATGCTGCAATAACCCTTATTTTCCTTCAGTTGACAGAAAAGAGTTGTATGAAACCTCTCTAATTTAGCCATCAGCTGTGCAAACTCAGCTTCCAGTGGTATCAGTGAAAATTGCCCTTGCTTACTAGCTGTATTGCTTTAGTTTCCAGCACACAGCTCTATCAATAAAAAAATGACAATTGAAGGCACAGTTCTTGCCAAAGAGTTCAGTTCTTGTAGAGAGGCAATTTTCCTTATCCTGTTTGTTGAAGCTTTTCATTTCTTATGGACTGTAAGTTTTAAAGTAACAGATTGGATATTAGGAACAGTTTGTACTCCAAAAGAGTGGTCAGGCACTGGAATGGACAGCCCACTGAGGTGGTGGAGTCACCGTACTGGAGGTGCTCCAGAAATGTGCAAATGTGATACTAAGGGACATGGTTTAGTGGGGAAACATTGGTGGTGGGTGGATGGTTGGAGTGGATGACCTTGAGGCCTTTTCCAACCTTGGTGGTTCTACGATTCTGTGATTTATACCCTGTGGCAGGGAGGATATAACAGGCACTTAGTTCTTCCTATCCTTAGCTATTATATTTTAGAAGGGCTCTGTATCCCCAGTAGTCTTGCGTAGCTTCTGTAGATGGAATTTTTCACATGAAGTAAAATGAACTCAGCATTACGTTTAATTGGATATTTGTATAACATGCTCAAAAAACATGTTCATTTGCCATAAAGTTTTACAAAGGACGATTTATACAAGATCTCTTGAAAGATAAATGCCAGAATTAAAATCAGTGGAAGAACATTTAAATAAAGCCTTTTTAGTCTTACCAATACCCAGAGCATCTTCACTGAACAACCTTGATTTTATCACCTCGGAAACACCTGAACCCCAGTCTTTATCTGTAGCCCTGCACAATGCCAGCTGTGTTTTCTAAAATAGAACTGCATGAATGTATTTCTCGCTCATCTGGAGCTTCTTAGAGCTTCTGTCTGTGTCTTCTCATTCTGACTCAATTCTGTATTCTATAAGAAGAGCAAATATCCAAGTTCTTCATTATTACTTCAAATAATAAAGAAATGTTTGTTATGAGATAAGAAGGCATGTTTGTGGCAAATCAAATCAGAAAATTTACTGCCACAAGGAAACCATTAGGTGTATTGTGCTGAGACTGTGTAATATCTCCCATTAAAGCTAAAGGAAAGTCAATGTCACTTGAAAAAAAGAGTTGGACAATTAACATGTGTCATCAAAGGAGTCTGAAGTAACTTGCAATCTTAAATTTAAAAATGAGATGGAATCAGCAGATGCCAGCATTAGATTTCTCTCATTATGACAAGTATAATCTTTAAATTGTCAACAGTTGTTATTACTCTCTGTATAGCAATACAAATGGCCAGACTGCTTAAATCCTTCCTAGTATAACTGGTCCTTGCTCATGAGTAACATTGCTACTCATAGCTTACATGAGTAAATGTTTCCAGGCTCTGATTCATATTTCCTAAAAGCAGCACACATTGTGTGGTTTAATTCATACACAGTAATGGGACTATAAATACACACTCCAATACCACACCAGAGTATCTCTACTTCAGCCTTTTTGATGATTTCTCCTCTGTATCAGACCCACATTTTGGAGGTACTTCATTTGTTCTGAGCTTCTCTATTGGATTTGTAGTAACCGTACTGGCTCCTTGATTATGTGCCTCTGCTGTGCACTCAGGAAGATCTGCTATCCAAGTATATTTACCTTCTCTGCTTTGTAAGCTCGGTACAGATTTGTTGTTCCATTTTGTTGATGCTTTTGATTTTCATCAAGTGTTAGTGAAAGCATTTCCCTTCTCACTGTATATATGGGGAAATCACAGTTCCATTTAATTCATGCTATTTACAAAATACATGTATTCTGAAAATGTGTGTTCTGAGAGTGGCTTTCTTGTCTTTAAGTGACATCATAAATATATAGTACTTACATGCAAAGGAACTACGAGCCAGTATTTGTTTCTTCCAGAATGTCTAAAAAGTCAGCTTATGGTTAGAGTAACCGAATGTGAAACTAATCTGATTTTTGAAATGAATCAGGAGATAGCTGATGGTCAAATCAATCCAGACAGCTTCATGACTGAGACCTGCAAGAGCTGCAGTAACAGTCACTTGGATATCAGCAGGATGAAAATTCAGTCACTTCAGCTTGGAAGCCAGAGCCAGTTAACATACATCCATGGTATATCTAGCCAGAATTGCCCCATGAGCATCTCTGGTAAGCTGCTCTGCTCCTCAAGCCTTGGAGCCCCCAGCGTTGTTCTCAGGTGGCAAGTTTCAGACCAGAAGGAAGCTGCAAGGGAGGAATTCTATGAGCAAGCTTTAGCAAAAGGCTCCTAAGCCTTCCCTCATAGATTCAGGGATGAGTGTGGGCTGTTACTAGGAAATGAACACAATGTAGAAATAGGATTGGTCTTGTCTTATATCTGTCCTTATTTTATTTTTTTAAGCAGAGGTCTTGCGAGCAGAAACTAAAGAGGTACAGTAAAATCTTTGAAATGTGCTTGCATTTTGTCTATTTTATTTTATTTTTTTAATTATGTTTTTTGGCAGATAGTAGAAACAGAAGTTCCTGGTGTTGCTATCTAGAATGTGCACTTGAGCCTTCAAAGTGTTCACTGACATTTTGTGACATTTGGATGTATTGTTTTGAGCTCGGTCATAAGGAATTCCTTTAGAAGCTGTACTGCCCAGTGTGCCTGGGTCATTGCTCTAGGAGCTGAAGAAACTTTCAAGGCAACAGTGGGAGATAAAAGCAGTTAATTTGTTCTCACAGGTCACCATCCCAGCCTACAGTCAACCATGCTGTCATGGTGAGATGCAGATTATCTCCTTCCACCAAAGGAGAAAAAAAAAAAAATTGAGATAAGGGAGAATTGGTAGCTGCACTTATTGCTTCTAACTAATTCACTCTGTGGCCACCATCTGAAACGAAATTCAGTGTGGAGAGGAGCAGAAAATCCAGCTGGTCCAGATACAGGATTACTCACCCTGTAGGGACCAGACAGGCTGTGCTGCCTTTTGCCAGTGACAAGGCTGTCATTAGCAGAGTAACTGTATGGAACATCTATAGGCCCTACGAGGAGCTGTAATGGCTTGGGATGCATTAGCAGCATTTGCAGTCCTGTTTAGAAGTGTCCTTGCACTCATGCAGACCACCAACCTCTGTCCTGGTGTAGGTGATGGAAAGCAGCAGCATCTTGAAGTGACCCATTGGTGTTATTTGGTACAAAATGGCAAAGCGGGTTTCTTGTTGTTTTGTGCCGTCTTGTTTGCTCCATCACACGTGCTTCCTTCCCTGGCAGTGAGAAGCTCTTGGCAGTGAGGTGTCAGTGTTTTTCTGAGTATCTGAATACAAAATGAGCTTTGAGAAAGACTATTTTTTTCTGTCCTCGGTTCAGCATGGTGGGTAGGAGTTAGGTAGCTGGATGTGTGCACCTCTGTGATGTGAGTTACCAAGCTGTCTGCATACCTGGTCAAGCCACGGTCTATCAAGTTGGAAGGTCTTGAAAAGAAAACTGGGGGAGGACTCCACAGTTCTACAGGAAACCCTGTTCGAGGCAACATGAAGGTGGCAGTATTCAAGCTTTTTCACATTTGGATCACAGAAGGAAAACAAAGTGATTAGCCATGTTATTGCTATAGCACTGACTTAACAGAACTTGTAAGACTGGATCTATATGGTTGCAATAGTGATTTCTGAAACCTCTTAGAGTTAATCAACAGTTGTGTATTTGCAATAGATTAGTCACTAGTCAGTCTAAAATGTTATGTGCTCAGCTGACAGGTGCCTCCTGAGGTTGGTTGTGCTTCCAGCCCATCGGCATGCTCATCAATTCTGTCTGTCTGTAATACGAATGCCAGAACAGCTGAAATCCATAACCTAATGGCTTGTTACCAGACTTCATGTCCAGTCATATGCTGGGAACAGTATCCTGCCTTGGGCCATGAGTCATGAAACCACAGCACTGAGAGTGTGTTTCCAAGGAGGGCAGGCTGCTGTTTGCATCTAACGGCACAGGACAGAGGTGAAGCTCTGCCACCAGGTGCAAATAGGAGTGGTAATGGGAACTTCACTTGTGAAGAGTGGTGAAGCAGCCTGAGATGTTAGCATTCGGGCACTATGTTGAGCTGGTGCTTTACTTGCCAGCTTAAGCAGTCAGACCCTTATATTTCTGTGATGTGTTGCAGTGTCTATGCGCGCTGTGGCAGTCAGCATGTTGAATAATGCGGTACTGTTCAGAATCAAAATCACTTGTAATCTACTGTCAAGTCTTTCCCAGCCAGTCTTTGTAGGGTGGGGTTGAAGTCAATAGAAATGCATAAACTGGAGTTGGATCAGGCCCTGTAGTGGCATTTCGTGTTCCCATTGTCTCTGAGGGCTGTGGCTTTCATCTAGTTGCAAGTTAATGAAATTGCAACGTCGGTGATTCCAGGCTAACAAAAGGAGTGGAGCCTCAGTTTGATATGCATCTCTCATTTGTAGTAAGTAGTGGGAGCAGGACAAAACTGCAGCCTTTGAAAAAGAACACAGTCCTGCTGTTGCATTTCTTTGGCACATATCAACGGGGATTAAGCTGTGACCCATGGAAGTTCCTACTAGAACTCTTCCATGAATGCAATTGCTGTCACTGCACATGAGAGGGGAAGTGGTTTGTGCAACCACAGAATATCTATAAAACACTGCGGTTCTAACCACGGGTGAAAGTGGGGAATGTCTGGTACAGAGTGAGTAAACACCCAGTGTAATGACTAATGAGCCTGTTAGGGTCAAAATGTGTAATGTTTGCTCTAGGAGATTATCCTGTCGAGCAAGTGCGGGTGACCTGCTTGCTGTCTTGACCAAGATTTTATTTGAATTCAGCTGTACCTAGAAAGAAATATTTATGGGGCGTTCTGTGGGCATTCTAGAATTCCCTCCTAGCACAGCTCAGTGCAGTCGTGCCTGAGGTCTTTCCTCCAATCCCTCTCTATTTGTCCTGTGAGAGCAACATTCTTCACTGGGAAAACTGTTTCTGAGTACTTGAGAGGAGCTGCAAGAGCAATGTGATCATTAAATAAGACTAATATTCCTTCAGTTTTTAATGATAGAAGAATGTGCAGCTTACAGAAACCAAGAAGCAGTTCTCATGCTGCCAGAGGCTTAGTTAAGGTGAAAGTTGCACACAGGTTTGGCACTGATATCCTCACTTATGTTCCCTTTAATCTCTCCCTGTTTCTTCCTCCCTTTACTAGACTGTCTGTGGAATGTTTCTGAATACACGGAGCCCTGGTCTAACGCTCTGTGCTGTCTTGCAGATAATAATATGGAGAAAAAATAAGACATTCACTGTAAAAGCCAGTTAGTGTGTTTTAAGTGACCTTTATCTCTAGGCTGAGTGATTTCTTAGAACATTGCAAGCAAATGATTTTGGAACCTTGGGTTCTCCCTAGGAGAAATAGTGGAAGGAATTTGCTTGAACAGAATAGTTAGTATCTGTATTTAAGCACGCAGCTAAGACTCAGAAAATCTGGATTTGATTAGTAGCTCTGAGCTTCTCTATCCATACAGTGAACGTGAACCCATTCATTATTCTGAGCATCAGCACTTTCTCTGTAGGGACAATACTCTTCTGCTTTGCTGGAATCTTGAAAGCTTGCCATCGATTTAAGATACCAAAGTTTTATGATAATCATAGAATCACAGAACCGTTTGAGCTGGAAGGGACCCTTAAAGGCTGTCTGGTCCAACTGCCCTGCTCTGAACAGAGACATCAGTGCTCAGAGCCCCATCCAGCCTGACCTTGGCTGTCTGCAGGGATGGGGCACCACCACTTCTCTGGGGAGCCTGTGCCAGTGCCTCACTGCCATTATGGTAAGAATTTCTTCCTTATATCATGCCTAAATCGCCCCTCCTATAGTTTGAAACCATTTCCCCTTGTCCTGTCACACAGACCCAGCTGAAGAGTCTGTCCCCTTCCTTCTTACAGCCCCTTCAGATACTGAAGGACATTCTTCAGTCTCCCCAGTGGCAGTAATGGTGGCAGTATGACTAGACTGACTGTGCCAGCCATGCCTAGCTCTGATTAGCTGTACTGCAAATCTGCTGATGTGGTAAAATGTTGAACAGAGCCAAAATCTAAATCACAGGAAACATCTCTGAATATTCTAATGTTCATCTAAACTGCTGCCTCTCAGTCTCCTTGGCTACAGGAGCTTATGTCGCTAATTGGTCAACGAGTCTACAGCACCAAGGGTGACGTGGTTGTGGCTAGAAAATAGCAATTACAGCTGCTGAGATTCTGTGAAGAATTCAGTGAGAACTGAGAGCTGGGTGTGTATTCAGAGGATTTAATGAAGGTCTAATGAAGATCTCTGAGGGGGAGACTGGGGCTGCAGGATTACTGTAGGGGCTGCATTTGGTATATCATGTGACAGAACCATTTACACAGACCAAAAATCTCTTGGAGAAGCCAGTTTTGATTGCTAGGTAAACACTTCACGTGCACGTGCTTGTACCTTCACATGATGCAGAATTTGTCCTTTCTGCAGAGGAGATGTTTGCCATATATCCCATGAATCACTTTGTTGCTTTCTTTGTGACGAGTTAAAATTGTGAGTAACTAATGGAGCTTGAAAAGCAGTTCAATCCTACTACAGAACATAGGGCATCTTTTTTTTTTTCTTCCTGTCAATAATGCTGCTTCATGTATATATGTTAAAAAAACACATTTGTAAGCTGTCTGTCTAATCTTGAAATGTGTAGACCCACAGCAGATGAGTACTGTTTTGTAGCCTCTATTCCCATGACTTCCAATTTGATTCATCTCTGTCTTGTTTTATGACCATTTTTACAAACCTGCAGACAGGCAGGGATAGAATTTGCTGAAGTGATTTTCCTTATGCACTTAACCTGTAGCAAAGATCCATACATGTACCGGTGCAACAAAGCATCAATTTCTCTCCGTGACACAATGTGTTCAGGGAGAGAACAGCAACCCCCTTCCTTTGTCTGACAAGAAACTTCTAAGGGACAAATTCGGATAGCAAGGCCTCATCATTTGGCCTATTAGATAGATGTTTGTGTCTGGGGAGACTTGCCAGTGTGAGAAGCTCTCAACCTTTCGGGTTGTGGCATAGAGCTTTACTGTGGCCTTAAGAGTGCAGCTTGTGGCCTGCAGAGATGCATGGTGGCAAGTTTGTTATTCCAGGAAGCCCATGGTAAAACTCTCTTTAATAGCTACAACTGTTTCGTGCCTGCTGTGTGAGCTCTGAAACTGGCTGCTTTCCTACACTCCCATGTGGTACAACCTTTGAAGGAGGGACAGTCAAAGTCAGATTGTCCTGTTGTACAAAGCCCTGTCCCTGTGGTGTGAGGCTATGCACGGTGCAGGATGGTCAGCCACTTTTCTGACCTCCCCTCCATCATCTTCTTGATAGCTTTGTAAGCAGAACCCAACAGAACAGACAGCCCATGGCTGGACAGTGAAATCTTGCTGTTTTAGTCACTGCTGTATTCCACAGTACTCTTCTGAAACAGGGGCATGCAGATAATGGATATTTTATGTCTGTACTTTGCACATATTGAGCAATATATTTCCCTACTTACATGTCAGAGCTTGAGATTATTATTCATTTTTAATGAGCTATAGCATGCATAGCTAATGTAGAAGCTTAATTTTAGATACAGATTTTAGTTCTATACAGCAGAAAGCCACGTTTCTTGCTGCTATGAGCTGGGATGAAACAAGGAGTCGATTGTTCAGTGGTGATTCCAAGGTGCAGGTAAAGGTGCCTGAATCTTAGCTGGTAGATGCTGTCACCTATGAACTGCTACACATGTAGTGTAATGGTCTGTTCTGTTGGCTCATTCCAGAGCCTCTTAAGGGCTCAGCTCCCTGCAGGCTGGAATTAAAAATAAATCATCTGAAAGTGGGACTAGCTCAGCTAAGAAACAGAGAAGCAGAGTACTCCAGTGTGGCTGAAGTGCCATTGTGTGCACTGGCGTCCTGTTATCTGGCAGTGTGATAGCCTGTTCTAGCTCAGCTGGTTGCCCAGCACTACCTACTAAGGATTTACAAGGGCTGCTCTGACTATAATGCCTCCTGTTTATGATGTCGGCCCACGATGTCAAAGGCAGATGTTGGTGGGATGGCAGTAGCGTTGAACCTTCCCACCAATATTCTGTTCCATTTATTGCTGTGTGACAGATAGTGGCAGAGGGGCAGTCTGACAGATTGGTGCCTGACTTGGAAGTGCAGATGAAGCAAAGGTGCGGAGCTGAATTCCTCCATGAGGAAATTGACGTTCTTTGGTGCATGCTAAATGTTGATGGAGTCCAACCAGCTGACATAAGCACAATGAGAGGTGGGTGATGCATTTCAGCAGTGGCATGACCATGACCATGATGACTCGTGCTGGACAGCAGAGGTCCAGATCTCAGTCAAGTCAGACAACAAGATGCTAGACAAAGAGACAGAAATGCAGTAAGGGGAAATTCTTCCAGCTTTGTTTTCTGTTGTGTCATACTTCCATGCCTGTTTGGCTCATGGCAATGTGATGGTTCCTCAGTTCTCGTTCCATATTCTGTACAGTTAGTTTGGAGGATAGTGTAGACTTCTCTTTGTTTCTCCCAGTTCTACCTTTGTTTGTTTGTTTGTTTTTGTTTATATTAAAATTTCCTGCAGTGAAGGTTAAGTTCAAATTACTATGATTACACTGATGGCAAATGGCAGAGCACCACTAAGGCCTTTCTGCCCCAGGTACTCACTGGGGCCTTTTATGACTGGTGATCATGTTTATTCATCTTGAAGCACCCTTTTTAATGCTCCCTGTCCCTTTCTAGTTGTATATCCACACATTAAAAATGAGATACAATTGGAGGTGATCTCACAGTAGCACCAGTAACAAGCTAAAATTAAAGAGCTGTGCTTCTAAGAGTTGCATTCTCCTTCCATAGACCGAAAAAGAAAGACCTGAGCAAACTGCAGTAGGAGGTATGATATGATGCTCATTCAATTCATGTAATTATATACAGGGGCTTGCAAGATGAAAGGGGGCCTGGGTAAATTAAAAGAAAAGCCCGCATGGAACGTATCCATCTCTTGAGCAGCTTCACAGGGATTAAAATGATGTGAAGCCTTAGCCATCAAAGCAAAGATAAATATGGGTGGGTATGAACCATTGGCCAGAGTGCACTTCTGGTTTGAATTCAACAGTGAGTAAAAACTCTCTGATTACATCCTTACATCAGTGAAATGCAGTGGTAGCTGTCTTTCTAGCTTAAAGAAAATAATTGTCAAAGTCATTCAGAATCTTTCTGCTACAATTAGATAATGCTGGATTGGAGTGAGTGTGTGTCCAAAAGACATGTGCCACCATTTTAGCTAAACAGGAAGACCACAAGACACTTGAGAATGTGTTCTCATGTGTCTAATCCCTGAACTAAAGTGCAGCAGGGTGGCAGGACACAGCAGTGAACACTGGGCCTGTGTGAGTGACTAGAAACAGCAACAGTGGCCATGATGGTGGTGGATTGATGGTGGGACTTAGTGGTCTCTTCCAACCTTAATGGTTCTGTGATCTACAATTCATTGAATCAGGAACTTATGGCAGCCTTGAAAATAATCAAAACAAGAAAATGAAAGCACACTGCCGTGAGAGTTATAGCAAAGACACTGAGACAAACTCAAACCTGAAATAGGTGAGGGTGACTCACATGGGCTTAAGTGGCAGCTGAAGCTGTTCAGACTTGTGCAGACGTCGGTCCAGCTTAGCATGAATTATTTTTGATGGCACAGGTGAGAGCATCTCTACTTGCCCAGGGAGTGTTCTTCATTGCAAGAAGCCTTTGTTCTGATTTTTGGGATTTTCCACACTCCCACCTGAGTTCTTCAGCCTCTGCAAGGCACCATCCATGAGAGTCAAGGACATCCAGAACTGAGGCCAGTAAGCAGATTTTAGAGGAAGAGCACATACAAGGAAAATTTACCAAGTCAGGTATCTTTCCTACAACAAAAGCTACTACTATTCATGATACATCTGTAGGATAAGCTCGCCTCTGTGTACACTGTATTCCTTTGCTTAAGGCACGTGTAGTGCAGTGGTGCCAGTGGTACAGCTCCTGGTGCTATGCAGAAGCAACCTCTGTCCTGACCACATTATGCCTGAGTGCTCAACTTATGGGTCTGTGCTGAATATGAAGATCAGTCTTCACTAGTAATGAGCAGAGATTCCCATGTTCCCAGGGAGTAGGAAATGTTAAACCTGTCAAAACTTTATGAAATTGAGATGATGAGTTGATCGTTAGGGTTTACTGCTAATTAATTTTCAACGTTTGGCTAGCATCGTTCCGGTCTCAAAAGAGCTTTATGTTCCTACCAACAGCCATAATCTTCAAAGCCCATGGACCAGTGTTGTTAATCCTAATGAGGAAAGGGTCACTTTATCACTGACAAATACTGCAGAGGCTGTGAGCATATGCACTCTGCTGCAGTACTCCCTCTGGAAGTCAGCACAGAAGCTCTGCACAAGTAAACATAGTGCTTCTGTGCAGATGAGACATCTCACTGCAAGTACTTTGGAGGGACTGAGAGAGATCTGGGAGGCCCTGAGCAGTTAGGAAAGGGGTGGAGAGGATAGGGTGTGGAGACCTGTGAACCATTTCCTCACTGTTTGTGACATTACCGTGACTGTGTGATTCACCGCATCTAAACCCAAGTGGAAGGTATGGGATCTCAGAGCTCTGAATTCCAGGGCAGCATTGTATGAAGCTGGAGAGAGGCACAGATAGCTCCAGGTGATATTCACCTGGCACAAGCCCCCACATCTTTCCTTCTTAATGTGAGCAGAAGGCCCAGGCCTGCGCCCAGGTGCATTGTACCACTCACTGCTGTTTCTTACAACAGCCACATGTAGCTGCCTGCTGGGGGGTTAGGCATCCTTTGCATACATTTTTTTCTCTTTTGACTGCAAGAACAACTCAGCCTTCTCCATTAGACAATTCTCGGATATTAATTGGAGGTTTATTAGCTGGCTCAGAAGTGTTCATTGATGTGAGAGCCGTAGGGTCTGGCTTTAAGCAGTGGAAGAGCACCTAAGCGAGCTTGATGTGGCTGAGTGCTTCCTGAACAGAGCTCCAAAAGAGGTGAGCATCTGGTGGAAATAATGGCCTGTAATTTTTCTGGAGGCGATTGCTGAGTGTGAACTGCTGCAGCAGAACAGAGATCAGAAGGGTGAGAACAGGGTTTCTTTTTGCACCCAAAAAAAAAAAGTAAAGAGGAAAAAGAAATGTCACACGTGGAGACTATCTTAAGACATTGAAATCTCCCCAAAGTTTTAGCCAACAAGAAAAGATATTATGAAAAATTCATATGAGCTACGCCAATAAATGGCACAGATATGCTGCCTGGCACTTGCAGTTTTCCCTTCTTACCTTGTGAATATCAAATTTTAGCTCTTCATGATGAAGTATTTTGTCCAATGTATCTGCTTTAAGCTGAACAGATTGTTTTTTCAAACTCTCAACTGAAGCACTTCAGCTATTGGTATTTCAGCTGTTTCTTATGAGTGTATCCTATCTTATGTGCTGTTTGTTTGTTTGTTTTATTAATGTGTTAAAATGCACTGACGTGCAGCTGTTTAGGAAGGCTGTTACTACAGATTTGTAGCTTTACCACTTCTGTGGAAATTGCCCAACTTTAGCCATTACTGAACCTCAAAGCACCTGTAATGTCACCTACTAAGGAGACACTTGTTACACATTGCCAGTCAAGCTCACAGAAGGGTCTGTCTGTACTGAACATGTTCTAGCATGGGCCCACCTGTGAGCGAGATGGCAGTTCTTCCCCCTGTCAATGGGCAAAAGCTGTGAATTATAAAGTGCAGGGAAACAGGGTTTCCAGACCTACCAATTCCTTTGCTCCTATGCCAGCTGCAGCAAATAAAGACAGAAAGCAACCTCATCTGAGGTGGGAGATGGAAATAAGAAGGGGATATAATTAGAGAAGTAGATATGGAAGCAAGATGTGGCACTGATGAGTACAGAGCTGGGATTTAAGACCAGCACTAGTTTTCTGGGAAGAGTAAAATATGGAGCCAAAGGTGAACAAAGAAGAGTCAAGGGCAGAGGAAAATACACATCCTAAGTTTGACTAGATAAAGAGAGATTGGAAGCCAAAACCTGGGATCTGTGCAAGGGCTAGGAAACAATGGGGTACTTTTGATGTGAGCACTGAAAGTAAAAGATGCAAACAAATGAGAAATGCTGTATTAAGAGCTAAAAGGAAGGCATGTATTAAAATGAGGAGAAAAGTACATCAGCTAGGTGCTTTCTGGGGACTGTGTTTCCTGGAAACAGAAACAATGCTGGGGTCCAATGGAAGAACAGTGAGTAACAGCAGATAACATGAAAAAAGTCTGAATTGCAATTGTGCAAACAATTTTTTTGAAAGAGCTAGGACGACTGCAGCTCAGGCTGCCTCTCGGGTAGAGACCTGGAGGCCCTGAGGTGTGGGAAGTGGGCCATGGCTGAGCTGGGTCCCACGGCCTCTGCTGCCTTGGGGTGTGCAGGGCTCAGCTCCTCCCAGCCCCAGCAGCCAACAGGCGCTGTGCCTGCAGTAAACAGCAGTGTTTTTCTGGAAGATCTGCAAAAGCTAGTGTGGATTTTAAGAGTTTTCCACTAAACGTCTATGAGATTTCCTGATTTTTGCACTAGTTGGCTGGATGTTCTTCTCAGACCTGATTGCCCACCAATATTATTAGGCATCAGCAGCATCGTCAGCTGGAGCAAAGCTGCTCTGCTGCATGTAATAAAGTTCTGCCAACCGAAACCTGAGGAATGTCAATACAGTAAGAAAATCCCACTGTCCTGCTGCCATTTGGGGTGGATTTTAGGGCAAACTTTTAACATAGTTGAAGAGGAACGTTGTGAAAGACAGAGATGTTGTGGAGACTGTGATTGTCAAAACAGGAATTTCAAACAGGTCTGAGTGCTGCACCGGGACTGGAAGACTAGCTGAGCAGTCCTCTGGGATCTTTCCCACTTCTGTTTTTCTCTGAGTTCAAGGCACTTTAAGGTCAGACTCTCTCCTTTGCTTTTTGTTCATGGCAGTTTTCCAGATAATTTCATCTATATGCACACACCAGGAAGGTTTTGTCCTGAGGAACTGAATTAGGTTACCAAATCCAGCCAGCACTCTGCAGATCTTGGAGGGTTGTATCTGTGATGCATGCATTCAAAGCCAACCAAGCACACAAACTGTGTGCAAAATACTTAAAAAACTGTCCCAATTATTTCTGCGTGCACTGTCTCCAGTGCCACAAGAATTTCATTCCTTTTGACTATGGGCAAGGTGTTAATATTCTTGGCTGACTGGAAACCTTGGGAATACCTTTGACATCTTGCTTGGCTGTGTTTCTCGTTGGGTCTGCCAAGCATTCTTTAGATGTCAAGATCTGGGATTTATATGCTGGAAAGCACATGATAATTTGAGGGCATAGAGTTAACCAGTGTTGCACAAAATGTACTAGTTACGTAAAAGTCATAATT
Source organism: Odontophorus gujanensis (assembly GCA_013399175.1). Taxonomy (NCBI): domain Eukaryota; kingdom Metazoa; phylum Chordata; class Aves; order Galliformes; family Odontophoridae; genus Odontophorus; species Odontophorus gujanensis. Next base: position 14,258 of record VXAB01009770.1, on the reverse strand, counting down.
TAAAATGAAATCAGTGCCTTATGGAAAATCCTAAGTAAAAAACCAGGAACTGGAACTCTGTTTATGCCTCTTAGATTTTAAGGTTCAGACATCTCAGATGCATTTTCAGGTATTTTTCTATCACTAAGACAGAAAATAAGTGTATTTTTTCTTTGATGGATAGAACAGCATGACCTGTAAAGAGAACTGATACTCTTACACAATCACTTGGTGCCAGTACTGGGTCTTCAGAAGGAATGTCAAGGATCTGACAATTTCTATTAAAAGTGTAAGAGCTAGCAATACAGCAACTCTATCAGCTCTGTCAAAAAAAGATGGCTGTGGGATAAAATCCTTACAATCTCTATTGGCAGGAGTTCTCTGTGTACACAGCAGCCTCTTCCTGGATCAGAGTTCCCACCAGAAAAGCTGCCGTTCCTCATCATCTTTTTAATTAACGTAACACCTCCCCTGGTCCCTCAGCTTTACCCCAAAGAGGGATAAGTCTTTTAAGATGAGACAACTGGAAAACTGAATTGTGATAATATGTTCTAGGGATGGCAAGATGTGAATATCAGAAATGCTGTTGTTTCTGAAAATGTCTTATCTGGGACAGTGCTATCTTTCAGAACCTTTGCAGCCTTTGCAAGGGAATCATCACTGAAGCTTTCTATGTTTGTGGTTTGCTGTGTGGACTGCAAGGCTCATGAAAGGCTGTGTTCAGATGGTGACAGTACCTCACCCCTGGGATCTGTCTTTAAGTTGTGCCAGGGGTGATTCAGGTTGAACGTTAGGAAGAATTTGTTTTCCAAAAGAGTGGTGATGCAGTGGCACAGCTGCTCAGAGAGTGGTGGTGTCACCGCTCAGCGGTCTTTTCCAACCTTAATGATTGTATGATTCTCAAGTACAATGGCCTTATCAATTGTTATTATGTGCACGATGGAAGTACATTTGTTGTAACTTTATTTTAGTTACTAGAAAGTAAGATATTCCCAAAGAACTGCTGTGTAATGGAAGCTGATGTTATCATTCTTGCCACCAGCTTTTCTGAACTGCGGAACAGATTTGATTGGAGGCTTTTATGAATTTTAGATGGATGTAAAAATACATTGGATGGATATGCCTTCAGTGTGGAAAGTAAATATGGAACATTCCTAGTAACAACATAATGGAAAGTCTCGATTTCTAGGTGGATGTGGATCCACCCTGAACACGTCTTTGTTTACTTGTAGGATTGCTTCCTGTTTTTTTTCTTATCCAAAGTACTCAGCTCCTGTTTTTTCTTATCAAAACATCCAGCTGTAGTTAAAATAAAGAGGCAGGCTGTGATGTTACTGTCTTTAAGGGACGTGAGGAGGTCTTTTCTCAGTGCTCTGAAGGAGCTGTTAACTCTCCAGGGTTGTATGGAGTAACAGACTTCTTTCCATAACTAAGTTGTTAGTTCAACTCCACTGAAGCAGGGGGAATCAGAGCTACAACAAACCTGGACTGTTTTGAGTGATATTTAGCCTGCTTTCCCATGGAATTGCACATCTATGTCCTTCTCTTCCTTGATATCTTTTGAAACTACTGGCCAAAGTTAACAGCACATGCTTGGAAGGAAAGATTTTCAGTAGTAATTAAGCTTTTGGCAGTTTCCTAAAAGTAGGAGTTCAGGGATAGGGCTGGGTGGATTTGAACGTTTACACTTTTGCCTGTAGTAAATCTTTTTATTGTTTCATCCATTCTTTCTTCTTAGGTTCTCTGAGGATTTTAAAATGGTTTTTGGAAGAATAAATATCAGAATTCAACTGTTTGACTTAAAGATGAAAGTAAGGCTTTGTTTGCATTCACCTATCATGTGTGTTGGAAGTGAATGAAGCGTGTGCAGATTTTTTTCTCCAAGGCTAGGAGAAACCACCTTTTAGCCTTATCTGATTCCCACCATGCATATCCTCAAAGCTCCATGAAGAATTTCTTCATCTGGACAGAAGTTCATGCTGAAGCCAGAGGATCACTTTCAGGAATGCAATGTATTCTAATATTTGCTAGAGACTTCATGACCTATCAGGACATCCCAAAGGGGCTGATTCTGATAATTAATTACTCCCAGACGTAGAAAATGTGCACTTTATTTGTAGTGAATTTATCTACTCTCAGCTTCAGCTGATGGGTCGCATACTTTCCTGATTGAGCTCTGAAGTGTATCCTGTATTGAGTACATAGAAAGCTGAGGAGGTAATTTCTTGACCTCTGCTTGGTAAATTGGATTAAATATCTTGATTTGATAAATGTCACTCTTGTAGACCTAGAATCGTTTTATATTTCTTTCTGATCCTTTGCCCATATTCCACCTTCCATTTCCCTCAAAAGTAGCCCTTAAAAGTGGGGATAGCAATCCAGCACAGTCTCAATAATGACAGACGTAACGGCATCCTTTCTTCCTGCAGGACAAATGAGGTAGTTGAGCCAGATCCTTTCCCTGTCGTAAGATAAAAGTCAATTGTGAAGATTTCTGAATACATAAAATTAAATACTTTATTATTTCTACCTAAAGAAAGCAGTAATGGACTAGATCATAGGATCATAGAATGGCTTGTGTTGGACAAGATTTCCAAGATCATCCAGTCCCAGCCCTCCTGCCATGGGTTCACTGTTTTCTACCATCTCAAACTGCCCAGGGCCCATCCAACCTGACCTTGACCACCTCCTGGGATGGGGTACCCACAGCTCTCTGGGTAGCAGTGCCAGGACCTCACCACCCTTTCAGTGAAGAGTTTCCTAATATCCTAATATCTATCCTAAATCTCTCCTCTGTTATTTTAAAGCCATTCCCCTTGTCCTATTGCTAAGATAGAGATGAACACATCTCTATTGATTTCAATGACCTTTATGTTAGCAATGAATTGGTTCTCTGATAATGAAGTATTTAGGTTTATCCAGGATAGAAAAAATCACCAATGCCACTCACAGAAAAACCTTCTGAGTAAAAAGCAGGGTAAATTCCACACTTTTCAGCATACTACTTCTTGAAATATGAAAAGCTTAGGCACCCTCCTCTGCCCCGGACCAATAAATCAAAAGTAAATACAATGTTGTGAAATAAAAGAGTTTGTGCCAACGAAATTCTTCCAGTGAATGGTGACCAGAGGCATAATGATCTTTCAGGTAAAGTGCATGTACGTGCACAAAGTCTTTTTGCCACAATGATTATACATCAGGAGGGCAACAGAGAAATATGAACAAAGAAAGAGATTCTGTTTTTCAGCTTTGCCTATGGAAGAATCCAAACTTTTTGTCAAAATCAGCACTTCATTACAAGCTATTGAAGCCAGTTTAAAGCTTCCATTGAGAGCCATTTGCTGAGAGCATGAGTCATTGTCTGTGTACAGCATCGTGCAGTGGCTGATGTGGCCAGCGAAGGGGTGTTAGCAGAGAGCCTTAAAAAAGACGGAAGTGTAATTTACATGATGTGCACAATTAATCCTGAGTGTAATTCTAGCTGATCCTTTACCAGGACTGAGTTGGTGACAAATTCAAGTTTTAATTGTGCTGTTGTGATGCATCTCTCTTTTTTGTGGCTGTTGTGATCAAATGATTTTAAGAAAGACAGATTCGTCGACCCAGAGTTGTTGGCTCTGTCCAGGCAGTATGTAATGCCCTCAGTGTGTTCCTGATGTAGGCTATTTTCTCCTGAGGCAGCACAGAGACATCCAAATGTGAGGCGAGTCTCTTGAAAACGCTTTGAACCACTTCTGCAAAGCTCTTGCAATCCATGCAGCACTGATTCTGCTGGCAGGGCCAGCTGTGCTTTCTGGTGACCTGCAGCACAACTGCGGTTCTGCAGCTCTGTGAGGCTCCAGCCCTTGTTGCTGGCTGCTGGAGTGACCCTTCCCTTGCACAGCTGCAGCACTGTGCTTGGGGAGGGTGTCCCTGGGCACTCACTGCTCCGTGGGAACACGGCAGAGTGCAGCGATACTTCACCTCTCTCGTCTTGCTCCCAGTTACACCCATCGTGCCCTGCATTTCCTTCAGCTGCCCCTCTCTTTGGGTTGGGGATACATGCTGATGAGGGACTCATCCGGACCAAGAATATTTAGAAATATCCGTCATCCTTTTAAGAATGTTTCCGATTCGAGAACTTGCTCCCATCTAAGCTCTCAGGGAACAACTGTTCCAAGAGGAGAACTATCCAGACTGCTTTACAGTGCTAAGCAGTTTGAGGTTACAAGTCAACAAACTGCAGCTCCTGTAGGAGCAGTAAAGCATATAAGAATAACGGGTGAAATGAGAACAGAACTAAGAATAAATAGACCGGGCAGTCTTGAGAACTAGATGAGGAATAAATGAATTACTGCATTGTTGCCAAACCCTCCTGACTGCTTGGGCTAGCAGAGGTCAGAACTGCAAGCTACAGAAGATGGCAAAAGACAGCCTTCATTCATTAAGCAATGAATCTGCATTATCTCAGCTTGAACCGTCCCTTACTGTGGGGACTGATTTTCCTCTGAGAGCTAAGGGCCAGACTAAAGCGAGCATTTATTCATCTGCATTCCATTTCTGGATTGCATGGAGCATGCCAGAATAGGAAAGTGGATTTGTGAGGACGCTCTAGTGCAAGATAGAGAACAATCAGGGCAAAGAGAGCACGAGAGAGAGCTGTTTACCCCTGAGTGCTTCCTACAGTACCCACGTCTTGCCTTGGGTGGGTGCACAGCACTTATCACACAGCCCTTCCGAGGACTGTGTCCCCTTCAGAGACAGCTGGAGAACCTGGGAGGCAGCAGCAAAGCACAGTGCTATCTCTTGCTTATGTCTGATGCAAAACCACAACTGAACCATGAGCAGTGCAGGAGAACCTTTATATATAGAGGTTCAACAGATTCTGCTTTAGCTTCTGTGAAAACAAACTCTGTCCCTGCAGGACAAATGTGGCATGTTGGGTTGGATTGTTTCAGTAGCGGAAGGACTAAGGTAATGGCTTGCCTAGCAGAACCTGTCTGGGGCTGTGAGGCTCCAGGGAGCACGAGGAGGGAGGATTGTTTCATTTTCTATTTTCCTACATGCTTTTATTAATATGCCTTACTCTGGTTCTCAGGGTACTGCTGCTGGAACAAGCAACTCGTTCTTTCTGTGGTCCTCCTGCTGGGGCCACTCATGTGTGTTACTGCCAGCGATCGTGGTGCATCAGGAGCGTGTGGATGGTGGGAAGTGGTCTGTGGCCCTAAGAAGTGCTGGCTGGAGGCTATAACTCGCTCCTTCTGATTTTACTAGATTGGAATCTGACGGGTGAAAAGCTGCGAAATCAATTTCCTGTCCCCAGACCTATTAGTTGCTGGGACCCAACTGTGATTTCTAATGAAAGGGCGTTAGAAACAAAACATAAGTAAAAAAAAAAGAGTTCTGTGATGTTTGTTTGTATTGTTGACTTGCACTGTATTCATGGGAGGAAAAAAAATCCCAGGCTTACGCTTTAACAGAAGCAGATTCCCCAAGTGTGCGTGAGGTTACCACTACCACCAGCAGTTCTGGTTTGCTGTTGTTTTTGGGTTTTTTTTTAGGCCCCTGTGAATCTCTTATACTAAAATGAAAGAGAAAATATCCAGACTGCCCAAAATGACTGCGTTCTTATGCCATAGTCCTTTGTCATTACATTTAACCTTCGTTTTCCTTTCATTTTGTACACTGATAAAAATGTAACTGCTGTACATAGATTTATATTCCAAGTGAAACGTGCACACTGAATTCTTTACCTTAATTGGAAAGGTATCGATCACTTTCTCTGTTTTCACCATGGGCCTGATCCAAAGCTGGAGGAAGAACATTCCAGCAGTCATCAGCTCGGGTCTGTGTGTGACAGTCACAGGGCTGCCTTTCTGCACACGATGGGAACAGTGGGTTTTCCATTCTGTTATTTTCCTTTGTAAAAGGACGTGGAGTGTGTACCAGGTTATTTTTTAAATTATTTATACAACTGCATCCTGATAAGATACAACTTCCTCCAGTTTAAACATAGCTGCTGTTTGTTTCTGTAGTGTTCAGCAGTGCTTATGAGGCTGGGGAAGAATCGTAACACAGTGCAGTGGATGCTTTTTGAAAAATTCCCCCATTTAATTTTTTCTGAAGATGTTTGGTCAGGTTCTGATCTCGGTTACACCACTACATCAGCAAAGCTGCCTCATAGCCACCAGTGGCCTGAGTTTAAAGCAGCTGCCAGTAGTCTCTACGACAGGAGCAAGGCTGGAGAGATCATAGAATCATCAAATCGTTGAATCGGTAAGGTTGGAAAGACTTCAAGGATTACCAAATTCAATCCCACCCCACCCCCACTGACCACACCCCTCAGTGCCACATCCTCATGGCTCTGCATCACCTGCAGGAGCAGTCACCCCAGCACTTCTGGGCAGCTGTGCCTCTGCCTCACCACTCTTTGGGAGAAGCAACGTTTCCTGATGTACAACCTGAGACACACCATCTTATTGTAGGGCTCTGCTTAGAAGGTTTAAATTGATTTCTACACAGCTGAATACATTTTTGGACATTATTTCTAGTTGATCTGTGTAGGTGACAGTTCTTTGCACCACCAAAACATGTTTTATATAACGCACAGTTTGGGGTTTTGTTCAGCATTATACTGAACCCTGGATCTAACCATTGCTGCATGCTCAAAGTCTTCTGAGCTGAATCCAAACGTCATGGATTCAGATGACTGTCACAGCTCTGTGTACTTTGCTTAAGAAGATAAACGTTCCAGTCAGTTCCAGGCATTTCAGGAGAAAGGGGTGATCATTAATCTTTATCACCCTGTATGTTCCATCTTGAAATTCTGGCACCAGGTTCTTGTCACATATAAATACCATTTTTCTATTCTAGGCTTCCATTTGCTAGAAATAATCGAACCACTGCAATGCATTGATTTGTAAAGTGCCTTGCAGTATCTTGAGTGTGAAAGCAGATAAAATCAAATTCTGGTCTGTCAGCTCCTTAAAAAAAAAAGCCATCTCTGTGCTGAGATTACTATGCTGTCACCCATTTTCAAGCTGACATCTTCCAGTGGTAACACAAACACTCAAACAGTGCTTGGGAATTGGCAAAAACATTATAGCTGGTCTTGGATTTATGGATTGCCTCCTTCCCATCAGCTCTGCAGGCTTTCCTAATAGCCCTTTTGTTTTCTTCCCAACACTGAAAGCCTTTTGTAATAAACTGGATTGAAAGCAAAATCAGGCTAGATTCAGATTTTCTCATGAAATCCAAATTTCACTTTTACTGCAAAGGATGCCATACAGGTTTGGAACTGATTCTTATTGAGGACTAGGGTACAACACAGTGTTTTCTAGACAAACAGTCATGCTGAGAGCATCCTTGTAGAGCAGCTGAGCATAGGGACAAAAGTGGTGCATAACCAGTATCCTTTAGGTGCATCCTTCAGGTTGGATATTAGGAACAATTTCTTCTGAGGAAGTGGCACAGCTGCTCAGGGAGTGCTGGGGTCACTGTCCCTGGAGGTGTTTCAGAGATGGGGGATGTGGCACTGAGGGATGTGGTTGGGCAGAATGATCTTAGAGGTCTTTCCCAACCTTAACGATTCTGTGATTCTATGATGACTTTGGACATGCAGATGTCCAATCTGTCCTGCTGGGCTGGTGGGGGACTTTGCATCAGCCAGTGTTACTATAGCTTGCTGCAATTTGTGCAGCTATATAAATTTTACGTTAATGTTTTTCCACTAAGATCAAGAGCCTTTGACAGTAACCTGGATAACAAAAAAAATCATAACCCTGGAAAAATGGGTGAAAACACAGTTAATTGGAAATAAAAGTGCCTTCCAAGAATCAGGGCTCATGGAAAGGAAGTATGCAAGAAGCATTACCTACTGCGTAAGTAAGTTCTACCATGTGTTGTTTTGGCTTTTTTTTTTTCCCCTTTCTGTAGGGTGAATACCCTGAAAGAATAGGACCCACACACAATAATGAAGGTGGACAGTATATTTTTGTATGACTTATCCAGATGGTATAAAGACAACCAGTAAATAAGGAATGGGTCACCTGGAACTCCACAGTGGTGGTCAGCCCTTAAATGGGGTCTGGGAGAGGTGGAGCCAGACTCCACCCCTTCTGGTCACACAGGTGCATTGCCTTGACCTGTGCTCCTGCAGCTGACCCAATACTCACCTCAGGTGAGCCATCAGTGGTTCAGGACAGTGGTTCAACAGCTCCCATACATCTTCTGATTTTGTTTTTGTTTCTAGAGAATGAACACATTAAGCAAACCACCTAAATTGCCATAGATTCTGGCAGTTTTGATGGTAATACACACTTGAAAGGCAAGAATAAAGCATTGCGACCTCTGGCTAACCATAATAAAGATAAGATTTGAGAGTGAGAGACAAAGAAACTAGTTGAAAATTGAGAGTTAATTCTGCAACTCAACATCCCTCTGAGCCATCTGCTATTTCTTCTTTGTGATGAGATTTCTAACAGATGTCTTGAATCCTATAGGTGTGGATGAACTGTTAATATCAGAATATTAGCAGGCTTTTCTAAGTCCTCCTGCCTTATCTAGTGTTCTGATGAGAAAGCAGTCTTCCCTTATTACAGGTAGGGTTTGTGACACTTTCACATGATCACAGAATCCCTCAGCTGCTCAAGGAAATAGTGAACATGGTTAAGTAAGCATTGCCAGGTACAGCCTTGGAGAAAGAAAACTTAGCTTCGTATCCTTACTACAAACTTCAGGTATTTTTTTCTTCATCTAAAAACAGTGTTTGGACCTTGCATCCAAGCATGTACATTTCAAAAAGCATTTAAAAAACACTACATTGATAAGGTACGAACAATGTTTTGCAGAAAAGTGCTGCTTTGGAATAAGGAGCAAGAATGCCTGAGGTATCAGGTTCACTTCTTTGGGTGAATTACCTTGAATTTTGGAAAGTAACTATAGAATGATCAGTGGAGCTAGCTTCAGACTTCATTTATAAATAGATGAGCATAGATTTTCCTTTTATGCCCAAATTTTCCAAACTCCAGTTTCATGCTTCCCTTGTTCTGATGAACATAGCTAGCGAACTGTGGAAGGGCATCAACAGAGGACTCAGAAAATTGCATTCACCAATAGATCCACCTTCCCAGTTAGCAAATACAGCTTGTCAATTCCCATTTTGAAAGTGATAGAAGAACAGTGGATTCTATCTGCCTGCATGCAGAAAAAATGCTGATGACACTACTGACAATGAGACTTTGAGTTTCCACTTAAGCAATTTTTGTGTGCAGTTTTAAAGTCAAATGTTATGAAAGGATGGCTGAGAGTGGAGTTTTGAAGAAATCACAGTCCATGCCCATAGCCACCGAAATCTGGTTTTGTCTGTCTCTGACTTTTTTGCCAGGTTCCTTCTGAATCAGAATCACATCACTAGAAGTTCTTCATGATTGGTGAGCAGTCCCATACCAGACACACAGAGACTGAAGGAATTCACTTAAACTCCTTCGACAGGATGAGAGGGAAAGGCCTCAAGTTGCATCCGAGAAGGTTCAGGTTCAATATTAGGAGTAATTTCTTCTCCGAAAGAGAAGTGAGGCAGTGGCACAGGCTGCCCAGGGGTGTGGTTCACTGTCCATGGAGGTGATCCCGGACTAAGAAGATGTGGTACTGAGGGGTGTGGTCAGTGGGCACGGTGGGGCTGGTTGGACTAGATGGTCCCAGAGGTCTTTTCCAACCTTAATGATTCCATGATTCAATGATTTGATGATTCCTTTTTCTTGGTCCTCATTGCTGAGGGTTCAAAATTAAGAAGGCACATGTTGTAGGCCAGTGCATTTTCAGAATAAGCAGTCTTTCTAGGAAGCAGGTGAGAGATCTCTATTAAATGATGTTCAAGATTTTGATTCTCATTTCTCTTCTGATGCATGGGAGCAAACCTTGCTGCACTGACACCTTTTAGTACATAGATCTCAGACTGCCCCAAAAAGGTTGTTCTGAAAGGGGAAGAAAGTTATATGTAGCAGAAGTGTTCTGTACTACTTGCCCCTCATTAAATGCCAGACTTTTGGGGGAAACATTTAGTCTGTAGTCAAATGCATGCGTCCAGGTCGTACGTGCAACCCTGCAGCAGCTCTCATTTTGCTAGCTAAGCCCTAACAGCAGGGTAGCCCTGGTAGTGCACAGCTTGGTGTGCTCTGAGTGCTACTCTACTTTGCAGGGAGGTTTTCTGCAGCTGCCCTTGGGCCTGCGCTGCTGCAGCCAAGCTATTATTGGCGCCTGAGCTGGCTGGCGTAAACCTATTTTGTGTCTGTCTGCACAGCTTCGGGCATACCTTTGTCTGCAGTTGTAGACATTCTCTGTGATAGGGTTTCTGCCGTGTGGAGCCTGCAGGTCATGCAAGTAGGTCCCAGGATACTTATTTTGTTAATGTACTGACTCGAACACAACGGAAATGTCTGTGAGGGATGTTGTAGTACGCTGGCCCTGTGCCTCTACCAGTTCTCACTAATGCTTCCTGTTCCTCCCCAGCGCTGCAGGCCCAGCACCAGGACTCCTGCCAGGGCTCCTCCCGGATGCTGAAGGTTGCTGTGATGCTGGCGCACAGTGCAGGAAGGCCATCTTCTCTTCACGTTGTCAGCATTTCCACTGCTGACTTTGGTGGCGTGGGAAGCAGAGAGCAGCTGGTGAAGGCCAAGGCAAAGGCTTCTGTAAGTGCTATCTATATGCTTGAGTAATTTTACAGGGGTTGATATACTGGGCACGTGACAAAGCAGGCCCTAAGCCCACTGGAGATTTGAGGTGACGAGATGGCATCTGGGTGAGGGGAGTAGCTGGTGGTGTCCACACCATTGAGATGTTCAGGCCTACCACGTAGTCCAGGATCACAGAATCATAGAATCACAGAATGGTTTGAGCTGGAAGGGACCCTTAAAGGTCACCCAGTCCAACCCCCTGCACTGAGCAGGGACACCCACAGCTCCATCAGTGCTCAGAGCCCCGTCCAGCCTGACCTTGGCTGTCTGCAAGGACGGGGGACCCCCACCTCTCTGGGCAGCCTGTGCCAGTGTCTCACTTGCCATTATGGTATAAACTTCTTCCTTATATCCCATCTAAATCTTCCCTCTGTTAGTTTGGAAATTGAGGTTTTGGCCTGGATATGACACAGGAACAGTGTTAGTCAGAAACAGAAATACACTTGTGAACAGATCATGGGAACAGGTTCAATCTAAAGGGTGTAGCAATAAAAGGGTGTAGCACAGAGCTGGGTGCTGGTAGGAAGGTGAGAAGAAATAGTTTTGTGAAGAAATGTGTGTGGCGGAGAAGCTATTGTGCTGCTAAACAGTCTGTGCACGTAGTGAGGAAGTGAAGATTCTTTTCCTTTAGGCAAATTATTGCCCATCTTTGATTTTCCTTTCATGGTCTTGGCCAAGTCTGCCATCAAACAAAGCACTAGTCTAGATCCGTGCCTTTGAGCCTCATGGTGTGTATAAAATGGGGCACTATGGGTGGAGGCAAGGTGTGCCTTGTGTGAGGAACGTCTTCCTCCTCAGTCACACTGTGAACCTGTGTAACTAGAATCCAGGTAACACTTTTCTAACAGCATAATGCTTTTCAATTTAATGGTAAAGTTGGGAACATTTTGTCACAGTGTTCATTTCTTAACAAATGTGTATTTTTTCTGTCTTTTTGTAAGCTGCCACCAACTTCAAGCAGAATTGAACTCTTCTATTTTTAACGTTTCCTTCCCAGTTATGGCTCTCTTGGTGTGTGATCCAGATCTGCTGGTTTTGTTTATGTTTGGGAATACCTAAATGCAAACTCAGCTCCTGCAAAGATACAACTGAAATGCTCTAGATCCTGAAAGGAGTAAGGATCTACAAGGAGCCCTTTCAGTTTGTTTTGAGCGGTGTGTTAGGTTATCTAAGGTGTAATTTACTTCAAGATAATCTTTGAGAGATTTCGGAACGTGTTTACTTTGACACACCCACGGTGTGTCCTCCTCTCAGTGGAGCTGTTCATGTGCATTTCAGTTCATTTCTGTGGGGTCAGAGCCTGACGGTACTGTTGAGCACAGCAGCATAGCAGATTTTCGTAAGAAAAAAAAAAGATGACATATTTCTCCATTATCATGGGAGATGGTGGAGCCACTGTTCCTGGAGGTGCTCAGGAACCGTGGAGGTGTGGCACTGAGGGACATGGTCAGTGGGCATGGAGGGCTGGGCTGGTGGTTGGACTTGGTGATCTTAGAGGTCTTTTCCAGCCTTTATGGTTCTATGATTCTGTGATTCATTTGCAAGAAATCCATAGCCCTGTGGGCAAAATGCACGAGAGGGAAAATCCTCAGGCTTCCAAACCAAGGCTAACTACAGAGTAATGGGCAGAAAGGGAGTGGCTTCACCTAACATTGCTTGCTGACTTTTCCTATTTCGTTTAACAACGGTTTCTAATATTGCCACTCTTTCTATTCCTTTCAGTTTGATTAAAGGAAGGGGACTGCAGCCACCAGTGTCAGCAATTTGTCTGAGCTCATTTGCTGGAATTAGGAGGTGCTGGTATTTTCACTTGTAAGTATTCCCACTTTGTCTCAGATTCACAGGCTTTGGCTTTCTAACTGTGCAAGCAGAAGGTTTGTGCTGAAAATACTGACAAACACTTGGAGACATTTTTTAATGAGAATAACATCCTCACTGTCAAACCCAGAGATGCTGATTTCAATTATCACCAGTAAAACGTTTGGGGCTGCCATGTTCTTTACAAAATGTGGGTTCTTATAAAAGAAGAAAGTGACTGTAACTAACTGGGATGACTGGTTGGAGCCCTCAGTATCCCTGCTATTCTGGTTCCTGCTTCTTCAGGCGTTCATTGCTACCCAGCTATTTCCATGATAATCAATGGCCCACCCATTTTTGAGCTATGTGGGTTAAGACAGACAGAATCTTTAAATACACTGAATGCTCTTGCTCATTCCCATCTATTACAATCATTTTTCCTGCCTACTTGTGTGAGAGATATTAATAGTTGAGTGGAAGATGCTTTTTTCTGATGCTGCTTAAAATCCGAGGGGTCACACAGTTTTGTAGTTGTGTATATTATGTGTACATACTTGGGTTCTCTGAATTCCTGTTACTGATGGCTGATTCAGGTTGGATCAAAACTCTATTGAACATAACCCTTCCAAGCCTGAAGTATTGCAGAGCATACACACAGGCACTTGCTAGTTTTTTTGTTCATAGCCAAGTTATCCAGTTTTTTTCCAAGAGCAAAAGCCTTCCTGGGTTGATGGAAATTCTGATCTGTAAAATATTTTGAGATACCGTCCACGTAATTCTGAAACAAAGTGCAGTTTTATCACGTTCCTTGGGCCATATTCAGTGAACATTTTGCTCAGGAGCAGTGCTTAGGAACAAGAGAAAGCGTTGATGGTAGGACCAAAGTGGGGTGGTGGGAGTCTGTGTGAGAGCATGGGCCACCTGGCTGGGTGTGAAGGGCAAAATAAAAGAGGCAAAGCCCAGGTGAGGAGGGTGTTCAGGGCTGCATGACAAACAAGGCAGGCCTGCTTGATCATAGGTTAGAGGCTCTCCCTTTTGTGCATTTTGAAGGAATGGATGGCCACAAGGACAGGCAAAGATTTTCACTGGGTTAACTCCCAAATGGAGAGGTAGATCCCAAACGGAGAGGCTCTTCCAGAATGCATGCGTTGGGTGTTTTAGTTTTGCAGTGAGTACAGAGGGAATGATGGTAATTACCAACCCGCTGGGGCTTCCATGGGGAAACGGGTGTAAGAAGACCGGGGGAGGCAGCCTTGGAAACAAAACATCCCAAAGAGCCACGATAACGCTGGTGGAAACGAAGCAGTATTCCAGAGATCAGGCCGGGAGGTGGATGCCACAAACCTCGGCAAAGTGTAGGAGCACCGAGGGGTCGGAGCCAGACAAGGGAAAGCCGAGGATGGGCTCGAGCCGAGGGGGCTCCAGGCGGTACTGAGGGACCGGGGGGGGAGGGCAGCGGGGGGAAAGGGTGCCGGGGGATCCGAGGCCGGATCCTGAGTGGAGAAGGGCTCGAGATCCAGGGACTGGGCGTTGCTGTTTGCGTGGGAAGGCGATGCAGAAGATGGCTCTGCAGCGGAGGAAGTCAGAGCCGGGACGGGCTTCCCTCCGGGAATGACAGAGCAGCGGGAGCGCGGCGTCGGAGGAAGCGGATGCTGGGGGTGAGCCAACATTGTCTCTGCGATAGGAGAGAGCGGCGAGGGAGGAGGAGCGCGAAGCCCGGGGCGAGAGAGCGTCCAGATAAGCGTGGGGACAACGGCGCGGACCACCGCA
>VXAB01009769.1:50567-84848 GCA_013399175.1 Odontophorus gujanensis | reverse complement strand
ATTTTATTTTATTTTATTAAATATGCAGACTTACAGAACTGTTCATGTGGTTGTTTTTCTTATTTCTTTGTTGTTTGGTAGTGGGTTTTTTTGTTTGTTTGTTTGTTTGTTTTTCCAAGATTAGTATCGATTATATTACGAAATATCAGGGTCTNTATTTTATTTTATTTTATTTTATTTTATTAAATATGCAGACTTACAGAACTGTTCATGTGGTTGTTTTTCTTATTTCTTTGTTGTTTGGTAGTGGGTTTTTTTGTTTGTTTGTTTGTTTGTTTTTCCAAGATTAGTATCGATTATATTACGAAATATCAGGGTCTATATGGAAATCTTCGATTTCAAAATTTTCCTCATTTTTCCTCATCCTGTTGCGACATACCCTTGTAAAACATCCCTTTGCAGCTTTCATGTAGACCCCCCTCAGGTACTGGAAGTTCATTATTAGGTCTCCTCAGAGCCTTCTCTTCTCCAGGCTGAAGAGTCCCATCTCTCTCAGCTAACCCTCATAGGGGACATGCTCCAGCTCTCTGATAATCTTTGTGGCCCTCCTGTGGACCTGCTCCAGTAGCGCAGAGGGGCAGAATCACCACCCTCAATCTGCAGGTCACATTATTCTTGATGCAACCCAGGATATAGTCCTTACACTTGGACTGCAAGTGCACATTGCTGACTCATGTTGAATGAATCACAGTTGATGTTCTCAAGTCCTTCGTCTCAGACCTACTCTCAAGACATTCTCTACACAACCTGTTTCTGTGCTTGAGACTACCTCACCAAAATGCAGGACAATGCACATGGTCTTGTTGAACTTCATGGGGTTGGCACGGGCCCATCTCTCAGGCCTCTCCAGGTCCCTCTGGATAGAATCCTGTCAACTGCACCACTCTCTGAGTGTGACCATCCAGCCAATTCCTTACCCAGTGAGTGGTTCATTCATAAAACCCATATTTCTCCAATTTGGCAACCAGGATATCATATGTAAGAGTGTCAAACACTTCGCACAAGACCAGGTAGAGGACATCAGCTGTTCTTTATCCACTGGTGCTGTAACTCCATCATAAATGGACATCAAGTTTGTCAGGCATGACTTCCTCTTGGTGAAGCCACATTGGTTATGACAAATGTACTCTTTCTGCTTGTAGAAATATGAGTTTTGAACAGACTGAGAATTAATATTTAAGGGTTGCATTTGCCTAGTTTCCTCATATATGTAAATGATATTTAGTTCATGAAAAATTAAAAGAGAGTCACCTAAATGAATTTAATTTAACTCCTATTAAATGGTTAGCTACTTGTAAGTTAGTGGACAGAAATATAATATACCCATCCCAAAACAGAACAGGCTATTTCAACAAAGACCAATAGCCCTTGCTAGAATCTATGCAAGAATCATATAACAGGCCAGATGCTGAAACTTGCACAAGTCTATAAATCTCAACCAATTAGCTTTCTTTCTCCAAACAGAGAAACCACTTTTGTATCTCCTGTTAAGCAACAGTAAGAAATATATCATTACATATTTCTTCTCCCTTTAGTCTGGCCATATCAGTAGGCAAACAGATGTGTTCATAATAAATACCATTGGTGTGGTGAGCTGTTAGCATGCTATACAGGTTCCTGTTAGAGACCTGTTGAACAGGTGGATAGCAATCTGAAAGATGTGCACAACCACTGAAGACTTGCTTAAAATAGATTCAGTCATTTTCAGCTGGGAAACATCAAGGCCCAGGTAGAGAAAGCTAGCAAAGAAAAGGATATGATTCTAAATTACAGTGTTATTTTAAAAAAGGTGTATAATACCCTGTAACCACCAGACAAAACAATGTCATGTGATATTTAAGTTGAATGTGTAAATGAAAGAATTTTTGTCATAGGACCACTGTAAGGCTAACTGCATGTAAACATCCATTTGTGAATCAAAGCAGTTTATTTGAAAGATTTATGCAGTACAAATGAGTTAGCAGACTAAATAAATCTAATATTCAAATCTTATAATCAATTTGACCTTCTTCAAGGTCAATTCTTTTCACAAAATAGTTTTCCATCTTCAGCAATTTGGCAGCATATTAGCATCCAAACGCAGCCCATTACAGTGATATCTGTTTCATATTTTGAAACACTTCATTACAATAGATGAAGAAGCACTGAACTGGATCCAATTACAATTTTAATTGCTGGGAGACAGTTAGACATTGACCTTTTCTTTTCCTCCTAAGCAAAGCAAGAAGAAAAAAGCTCTAAAAACTACAGAGTGGTATTGCATGAACAGATCTGCTGGCTATTAAATATCTGTGTCACTGAAAGCACTGTTTCAACATTTTGGGTGTATTTTATCTTACAGAATAGATAAATAAAAGAGGTTCTAAAGAATTCATGCAATCCTGAGCCAAGAAAAGAACAAATCATGTGATACTGAAAAAAAAAATAAAGTAAATGAGTAGGTTCCTGGATAATGGTAAATTAACCTTTTCCACATTAGTCAACACAGGAAGGGAAAAACATTCTCATAATCAGTAATCTCTCTATGACACACACAGCAAATGTTTCAGACTCACTTCTGTCATTCTCCTATACAATCAAAATGATAAGAACTTTTTATACAAATAAATAGTCTTTTCACGGTATAGAAGAAGCAGAAACGTTTCCATGGGATGTGCTTCCGTATTTCATAATGTAAATGTCATTAGGACAGAGGATGAGTCAGAGGTTGGTGGTAACTTTCTTATAAATTATCAGCACATTAAACACAGTGCTCTAATTATCTGACAATATCTTAAGAACTATGATTGTATGGCTGGTCTGTCTTGGTTTGTTTGTTTTTATTTAATGGTGGTATTTTTTTTTTTTTTAATGGTGGTTTTTTTTTTTTTTTTTAATGTGCATGTATTTGTTTATGGTTCTAACTATTAGTTTTTAGCTCTGAACAAGAGCACCAATTCCAATATGTATTATAAAATACACGTGAATATTTACAGAAATCTCCAGGAACAATCAAGTAACTTGTGTCTGTCAGTCTATTAACAGTTAAAGTGCAAGACAGAGGATGTGTTTCTACCTACTCACATACAGAATACTAAAATTGCTGGCCACAGCATGAAGCAGACAAAAAAGCTTTTATTGAATATATTATCTAATTAAAATGGAGTTTTCTGTTCATTAAGTATTTTCAAGCCAATTCTGATGACAAATGTTCATTGTGTTTTGTATAGACATCTGGAATAAATTGCCTGAAGTTATTTAAATGAGATACCGATTATTTATTTCGGCCAGTAAGTATAAAATGTTTAACATTTCTGATAAGTCACTGAAACATCAAGTTTTACTTCCTTGCTCTTATTAGAAGACTGTGGCTTTTAAGTATAATCACTAGTTATTTTTGCTCCGTTGTTCTGTATGCAGTTTCTGAGGCTCATTTGAAGTATGAAATCGGTTGTGTCGGGCAGCTGTTAGCAATGTTCAATTTTTGTATTTCACTATTTCAGAAAAGCAAGTACACAAACATTTAAGACCTTATGAAAAAGAATGGTTTGTTTTTGTTTTCTTTTTCTTTTCTTTTTTACACTGCAGGAGTCCAATCCTTTTGGTTTAAGAACATTAAATAAATAAATAAATAAATAAAAACACAAAGTACAGCAGATCTGGTCCTAATTTAATTCTGTATACATAATATGTTCTGTCTGAAGATAGAAACCAAACCGAGAATGACAAAAATCTGTGTGTTCCAGCTATGAGACAACACAGTCTGATACAAAAGTTAAAACATCTCTTTTGCTAACATGCAGCCAAAATCAAGTTGTTCGGGCAAGTCCCAGAACACAGTATGTTGGCAAGGCATGGTGAGGTGTCATGCTGAAGTACTAATTGAAATGCCCAAAAGTGAGATTGTGCTATCAGCACAATCCTTATATAGCTGCACAGGACTGGCTATGCTGCTTCCAGCTGTTCACCTATCTTATTCAAAGTTGTATTTGGCCTTGGTTTGGCAACATGTTGAACTGTCTGCTTGGTTTCTCAAGAAAGATCAAAAATACCACAGCTACATTTTGTATAGTGCCAGACTTCACTTTTACATTGCCATTTCAGATATGCTCAACATTAGATTACAGCTTTGTCAGTGACTTTGTACTAGATCAGGCTTCATATGTACTTCTGTATGGATTATTATAACATACAAGCTGGTGTAAATATGATGTCTTGTACTTCAGCTAATCTGACTGAAGTATTGGCTGAGACTGTTATAGGTGTGAAGAACGATACACACCGATCTTTGCCAACAGTAAAGAATTTATTTGAGTAAGCAATTAAACAAGCGAAACAGCGCTGGGCGGCCGGGAGTCTCCGCTCCACCAAAGGCGCGCAACGGGGATCTCTCGACCTCTCTTTTTATTGTCTCTTATCTCTTCATTCATGTTTATCTTTCCCTTCCTGGGCTGCGGCTGCTATGCGGGGGTCGTTCTCTGCCTCTTGGTGATGGAGATGAAAAGGGCCGTAGTCCTCTTCAGCTCTGATCATGCGCACTTAAGAGGAGTTTTTCACTTATTTTTCTTTTGCAGTTTCTTAGAAGGTCACTGCTGTCTGTTGTTCATTGCCCAGGTGCAAGAGCTAATTATAGAGCCACTGCTGTGGCTCTAATTTACACACACTACAAGGTCCCCAGACAGAATGTTTACATATCTACTTTGAGAATTTTACAGATTACATAGCTTTCAGAAGAAGAAGAAAAAAAATACTGAAAAACACTGGTACATTTGTCTCGAGTCGGTTTGATTAACAAATACAGCACTTATTTTTTATTACAGAGACCATCTGACTTGAACTGGCTCTTCACTTCTTTTAGTAATGCAACGCTCTGACAATAGAACACATCACCTAAGGAAGTCTGAACACATGTTCAATATATATTACTGATATAGAGAAGACAAGCAGAGATCTGCACACCACTTGTTTCCTTAATTAGAATTCAAAGGACTGCTTACAAATGCCCTCTGTTACTGTTGCATTTGTCTGGAAACAGAAATGTGAAATTATCAACCTGATGAATGTCTAACATGACTGATATGAGAGTAAGAAACATAAGTGTTTATGATGACCTCTAAATAGCCAATATCTGTTATTTTTCACAATACTTGGTGTCCAATATTTTTAAATTCCCCACCTTGAAAATAAGTGATGATTAAATATAGAATTGTAGAATAACAGAATGTCTTGGGTTGGAAGGGACTCCAAAGTTCATAAAGTTTCCAGCTCCCTGCCATAGGCAGGGCCATCAGCTTCCAGATCTGATACTAGATCGGGTTGCCCAGGGCTCCATACAACTTAATCTTGAACCCTTCAGCAACAGAGCATCCACAACATCTCTGGGCAGTGTGTGTCAGAACCTCACCACTCCCTCTGTTAAGAACTTCCCCCTGACATCCAATCTAAACCTCCTTTCCTTGAGCTTAAAACTATTCCCCTTTGTCCTTTCACTATCTACTCAAGTAAAAAGTTGATTCCCCTCCTTTTCATAACCCCCTTTTAAATACTGGAAGGCTGCAATGAGGCCTCCTTGTAGTCCTCTCTACTCCAGGCTGAACAAACCCATCTCCCTCAGCATGTCTTCATAGCAGAGGTGCTCCAGACCTCTAATCATTTTTGTGGCCCTCCTCTGATTAATCAATCTCACATTTCATTAAATATTTTATTATAAAATAAATAAATGAATGAAATTACATATATTAATACAAACTTGGACATAGAATCACAGAATCATAGAATAGTAGGAGCCAGAAGGGAACTCTGAAGACCACCTAGTTCAACCCTCTCTGCTAAAGCAGGCTGCACAAGAAAGCATCCAGGCAGGTTTTGAATATCTCCAGTGGAAGAAACTCCACAAATGCTTTGGGCAGGCTGATCCAGTAATTTGTCACCCTCTAAGTTAAGAAGTTTTTCATCATGTTCAGATGTAACTTACTCTGGTCCAGTTTGTGTACATTTCCCGTCATCCTGTCTCTGGGCACATCTGAAAAGAGCCAGGCCCCATCCACTTGACTCCTACCCTTTAGATATTTATAAGAATTGATAAGATCCTCTTAGTCTTCTCTTCCTCAGGCTGAACAGTTCCAACTCTCCATCTCTCCTAATAATGAAGATGCTCGTAATCTTTATAGCCCTTCACTGTACTCTCTCTAGAGGTTCCCTGTCTTTCTTTAACTGGAGAGTCCAGAACTGGACACAGTACCCCAGATGTGGCCTTATCAGGACAGTGTAGTGGAGGAAGATAACCATCCTTCAACCTGCTGTCCATACTCCATATCTGTATATAACTTTGTGTATATAGAAAAAATATGTATGACAATGCTACTTTTTATAATTGGGAAGAAAGTTTACAAACATTATTTTGTTTAGCCCTTAAAAGTAAAAACTACAGGGAAAAATAGAATTAAAATGTTTTGTTCTTCGCTCTCATGTCCTTAAAGACTCATTGCTTCAAGGATTATCCAACATTTGGTTTGGGCAGCTGTCATCCAACTTTTGCATTTACTTTTACAAAAAATTCAAACAATTGTAAATAGTGAACGAATGATTAAAAAATGCGTAATCTTTCCACAAATTATATATAAGGACTGAATTTATCAGATAAACTCTTCCTAAAAACATTTGGCTTAGCTCTCAATGAACAATAGACATAATGAAAAATACATTGTAGTTTGCTTTTTGCTTTTCTTTCCTGAAATATTATTGCCCAAGAGTTTTAGAGTTTTTTTTCGGCAAACATTTCTTCATACTTTGAGGATTTCATTTATCATTGTTAGTAAACTAGAAAAAATATATGTGTAGATGTAATCAAACTAAGGAAGTTATTGTCCTAGTAGTGTGACCTTGCCCTGCTAGGTGATTGCATTGAATCAAAACAAACAAACAAACAAATAAATATTAAAATTAAATTAAGAATAAAAAGAAATTGTATTTTTTTTGTTTGTTTTCTTTGTGATTTCCATATTATGTCTGTTCAACTCTCAGTTTAAATGCAGAAGCACTGTGGCATTTTGCTTTAATTGTTCATTTCTCAGACTCATCCTGGACTCTAAAATGAAGCTGGATTTTCTCTGGGTCACATTTCTCCTACAAAGACCCCAGAATCTGACTGTTATGAATATCATTAATGATATGTCAGCTGGAACCAAGCCCAGATCACTCTCTGGGAGCTGCACTGGTTCTGCAGTGCAACAAGTCACTAGTAACAACAATTCAATAAAAAGGCTGAGCACACAAGTAGAAAGAGATGTAATGTCTGAGAAGGCTTCTGTTATTGCTTTGACTCTGCTGTTCTAGATTGCTTAACCATCTTGCACAAATTGCTCCACATCCCCTTCCTGTCATTCCTACATCCATAAAATGATTTGTTAATTAGATGATTTTTATAGAATACAGACTGCATCACAATTACTTAACAGGTAATCAGGAAAGGGCTGGCTGTATGATCTGTAGTCTTTTTGTAAAATTTAAAAGAAAACCAAAAACATTTGCCTATGTCTACTGAAGAATAACTTGAAGTTGAATACATTTACTCATAAACTATGCATTATGCACCTAAGCAAGCACGACAAATGAGTGCTAGGAGAATTCCACTTTGAAGGACTCTTGAAGCTTATTGTAATGTATTAGTAGATATTGTATGGCTTGTGAATGTCTGATATTTTCCATTCTTCATGAAACAAAGTTTAGCATCTGACAGAGGAAAAAGGAATACCTAAGTAGTTAGTCAACTATTGCACATAACAAAGAGAAGGACATGTGATGTATAAAATTCTTAATGCTTATCTACTGTTTTCAGTATTGTACCACATACTAGAACAAACTTATGTTGGCATTTTAAGTTCTATAGAAAGTTAGGTGCTGGTATCATAGGGAATTGTGAAATTTCCTAATTATAATTGATTTAAAGCTGGACAAGATTAAAATGAGGACAAAAAAATAAAATAAAATAAAATAAAATAAAATAAAATAAAATAAAATAAAATAAAATAAAATAAAATAAAATAAAATACACACACAAGTAAACAAAAAAACATTGAGCTGAAAACAAAAGAAAGGATGAATGTCTACAGATATTCTGTTCACACTGGACCACCAATTGCAATGCAATACTTTTTACATGTTTTAAGCCAATCTCCAACTTTTTTCTTCCCTCATGAAGTAAGAACAAGCCAAAGGTTTCACAATTATTTTGTACCAAGATATCTTATGAATTTCTTTGTGATGTATCTAAAGGAAATTCCATTTAATTTCTCTGTTAAAATGTTTAAATAAATAGGTTTCAATTTCTCCTTATGACCTTACACTGGTGTCCTCTGTGGTACCTCCAAGATTCAAGACAGGAAGACAAGAAGAGGGTTAATGAAGGAAGGTTTTGGTACCCCTGAAATTTGTTAGATGCTTGCCAAAGAATATCATCAGCATATGATATATATGAGGGCTGCTCCTAAAGTAATGCTTCCTGTTTAATAATGTTTCACATGATGTCAGAAGTGGATGTTAATGGTATGGAAGTACAGGAAGAATCTTTACACCAATATTCTGCTATATTTTGTTACCATGTGACAGACGGTAGAGGGGACGTCTGCGAAAATGGCGGCTGAGATGGAAGTACGTATGAAGCAAAGGTGTATCAATGAATTCCTCCATGAGGAAAAAAGTTGACATTATCAATTCTTTGACGTTATCAATATTTGCTGAAAATTTATGGTGACCAAACAGTGGATGACAGCACAGTGAAGCAGCAGGTGGTGTGTTTCAGCAGCAGCAACAGGGTCACTGCACGGTTCTTACAAGCATAGCATGCAAGCACTGGTTCATTGCCAGCAAAATGCATAGCTAATGGTGATGGCTATGTTGAAAAATAGCCTTTTGTACCTGAAAATTTTCTCTATCAAATAGTGTTATTGCGCTCTTGGTGCTTTTTGTATCTCCTGTTGTTTCCATGGAAATAAATAGGAGGTATTTCTACTTGAGCAATCTATGTACTTTCAAAGAGAGGAAAGTAATGATGAGTTAAAACCAACACCAACCGCTGGCTATTTACTAATGACGTATTTTCACAAAGAAAACAGTCATGACTGCAATGAACATTACACAAAGTTATGGATTTCTTGAAAAAAAGATCAAAACATCTGTTCATGAATTTTTCTTGAGGGACAGAACACACTTGAAGACTGACATACCGATGAAGATTAACACAAAATATTTTCTGAGAATATTACTCAAAGTACTTGGGAAAGAAGTTCATGAAGTTGTCCCTTTATTAAGAAGCTGATTCTAATGGATGCAAAAAGGAAAGAGGTCACTGAGGGAAACTACTTCTTACTGTTTTGGTATATAATTTTGCTTATGTGGAGAAATATTTGTTCTAATTTAAGAGCTATACCATTCCAAATTTTTCACTTTCCAAATGTGACAACACAGGGAGAAGATATTTCAACTCAAAGTGGAGTCATTTATGCCATGAACACAACAATCTGTTTTTTGTCCTTGACCCTTCCAACCTCACAACTGGAATCTGCGTACCACTAAATTTAAGTTACTGGAAATAATAATAATAGTTAAAACAAACAAACAAACCAACAAACAAAAACAACTATTGCCAGGAAAAAATCAATGAGAATTTATAAGAGAATGAAAAACAAGAAGATCTGTTTGTTCTATTTTCATTTTTTCATGAAGAAGATTCAAATAATTTTTATGATGTCCTTTTCCAATTCCCCTCCTCGGGTCATGGCTGTTTTGCAGTACTAGTACTAGTTTTCTGTTTACATTTGTTTTTACCATTCTGCTAAGCTTCCAATAGTTCTGTCAGGGATTATACTTAAATCCTACTTTCAATTTCTTATGATGTTGAGGGTTTTATCGTAAAAAAAAAAAAAAAGGAAAGAAAAAAGGCAACAGTAGGAAGACTTTTCTGACTCACTTTTAAAAGAAGGAGCTATTGAAAATTACTGGATAGAGAATACAGTTTCTATATTCCTCTATGGGAGGAATTGAATCCCCTCATAGAATTAATTTCCACAGATGCAAAACTTTACAAACACATATTTTTGCCAATGATGATTTAACTCCTTCTTTCCTATCCTAGTAATAGTCTTTTATTTATAATTTCTTATCAACTGATCAGAAATTATTTCTTCGAAGGCTATAAAAAGAGAATCCATTTTAATACCTTCTTATAAAAAGATTGCAAGGATAAAAGTTTATTCAGTCTCACCATTATTGTCTTAAAAATGTTAAAAATATAGATATGAATTATTTACATGCCATTTCGTCATACAATGGTTACAAAATAGTTTTATAATAGTGAGTATTCTATTTTACTATGAAAGCAGGAAAGATGCTGCTTCAAGGGTCATTCTGTATCATCTCCTGTGCTCATCATCTTCTGAGCATATCTAGTGCTTGACATATGGAGGAAACTTGAAGAACTAATGGATGGGGACTACTGAGTCACGGCTTGAACCACTGATTGAACACCTGAAGGAAAGACCTGGTCAGCCCTGAGAGCACAGGTGAAGGCAAGCCTGGTTCTACTTTCTTAGACCTCATCTAAGGGCTGACTACCATCAAGGATGGATCTCTTGTTGGAGATTCCTCATTTTGGAGTACTTTTCCAGTAAGCCTAGATTCTCAGAGACAGGTGAGCATTCTTTTCTTTCTTTTTTGTAACATCTCATTTGTGCTGGTCCCTTTCCTTTAACAACTAGAGTGATGAAAAATGGAAGAAAGTGTTTGCTGATGTTCAGAATTAATTGTATTTACTCCAGGAATGAATGAGTCCATGCTTGTGCATTTGCCTGTGCCTTAAAAGGTCAGCATTTCTACAGAAGCAAGCTGCGCATCTGAGTGAGAAACACAGAAAATGCTCATGATTCCTTGCAAATTATACCAACGCTGCAAAAAGTGTATAGAGAGAGATCAGTGATGTCTGAGCTAACAGAGCTGTGGCTGACAAGTCTGTGTGGCACAGAGAGGTCTAGAAACAATATAGCTTCTTTTGAAGAAAATGCATCAGAACTAAAATATCCTTTCTTTGAATGGCTGCTATGCTACTCATCTAATTAAATCAAACGCTGCTGACTCATTCCAGTTACAGAACGGCACATGCTTCTAAATTTCATCTGTTAACCCAGTTGAAACCACCTCAATTCTGTCTGCACTTGCTCGAGTAGCTTAGAAAAAAGTTGCCAAGTCCCTCCACAGCTACAGAGCTATGTGTAACTGTTGGATACTTGCACTGACGTGGTTGCACCCCCAATTAAGCCTCATTATCTTGTTGTGTAACTGTGGAATACTATAGAAAATTAATGTGCCTCCTACAGGAGTGTAGCAGGGAGTTGGAAAATGCAAATTGTTCTCTCAGCTCAAGAGCAAAGCAATTAGCAAGAGTCCTTTCAGGCCTTTCACTCTAATTTCACAGGACTCCATTCTGAAAGTGAAAAGTCAGCATATGTGGAAATGTTTATAATAATGAAGTATAAGGAAAATAATTTATTAAATGCATATCTGAAGACTTATAGCATGAACCTACTGAGAAATTTCAATCTAAATTTTTAAAAAGTATTTAAATTGTGCTTGTTCCATCATAGGATGGCTGAGTTACTTGCTATTAGCATAGCAGCTTAAATAACTGAAACTGTAGCAAATTTTTCTTGTCCTGTTTTAGCATAAGCAATATAGTTTACTAAAGTATTTACTAAATACTGAGGAAATAGCACTTTCATTACAAAACTAAGCGTTGCATTATTACATACTTTAAATGAAGTAGGTACTTTAAGTACTTTCAGCCTTTTGTCATTATCTTCAGTATGTCAGAGACTCAGAAACAGAAGGAAACTTTGGGGGCAATCAGGAACAAACATGCAATTTGTTCTTTAGCTAAATAGAGTCTCTATTTGACTGCTTTCTTGTTACCCTTGAGTAATAAATCCCTGTGAGGACTCAATCAGATGCAGTAATGTTCCTATAAGTCAATCTAGTGGGACACATGTTCAGATTATCCCAATTCATCTTCTGTGAGAGCTGCTGGTATATGTATATAATATACCAGTAGGGAGTGTTGAAGGAAATTCATCTCTTATGTAATTAGACATTTGCTGTAAAGAAATACAAAATTATGTAACCATCCTAGTAGACACAAGCCAAGCTTTCTTTTCTAAGCTACTGAATCATGTATAATTTTTTCTCCACTGCATTCAACTGTTTTTTTGTTTGTTTGTTTGTTTCTTTTCTTTTGCTTTGCTTTCTGGATCAAATATTAAGATACCAATAAGCAAAGCCCATATAATTGAAATAACCATGATGAGATTTGAAGACATGAATACAATGCTCTTGTATAGATATTATTTAATACTGTAAAAAAACCTGGAATTTCTACTATCTTTTGTTCTATCTCCTTAGAAAAAGGAAGTTGTACAAGCAGAGAATATTTATAGGATAGAAGTCTCCTAATGAGTATGCTACTGGTTCCAGGAAAACGTTTTGAAAGATTTAGGCTTTTAGCCAATGTTGCAACACTGGCAAGCACTTCTACTTTAAACGTAGTCAAAGCCTTAGTTAGTACACATTTCAGACATATATAATTTTTGGGAGCATATGAGCACCTATCTTGTGAATTCCCAGTAGTGAGAATATCAGAACTCCCAAATAACTAAGAAAATTACTGGAAGACCCTTTAGAGTTAGAAGTAGCCATCTGTCTTGTCTAGGCCGGTCTGAGAAATAGAAAATCATCAAGAAATAAAGAATAAAAGATATTTCCCTGGAAACCTTAGATGTCTCTCAAAAGAGATGCTCATCACTGTAAATGATGAGGAATAGTTTCCAAACATTATTACTCTCTAAAACTAATTCCCATTTAGGGCCTGTGTATCAGCAGAGACATACACTTGAACTGCTGCCAGAGTTTTGAATCACAAGAGAAGAGTGTCCCAATGGGAAATTTTAAAAAGACCCCCCCTTTGACTCCAGTATCATGAAATGCATTGTTTCCAAATTCAAAAAATATTTTCACTGTTTTGAAGACCATACCAACACTACTGATGTCATTAGATTTAATCTAATCATCATCTGATTATCCTGTATGCCAACATTTAATGAAATATAATTATGGGTGGAATTTAATAGTGTTATAAAACAACCATAGCTAGAAGAATAGTCATCCCCGTCATTAACCTGCAGTACCTAGTTTGAGCTATGTTCCATCTGCATTTCCAGAGAGAGTAGAATTTCTAGGAATCAGTCACTATTATCACTATTAAAACTATCTGTACTGGAAATATTTTTTTTCTTTTTTGTCTTCCCTTTTCCAACTGATATGCTGTGCTCAAGAACAAGAGAGTATTCGCAATCATTTAAGATAAAGAAATCCATATATTTGGTCACGGAGAATTTAGTTGAAGTGATTATTTTAATATATGGAAAACCTTTTTCATATTTAAAGCATTTGTTTCTGTACATCAAGATTCTTCTTTGTATTCTAGTAACTAGTTGCCTCATAGCTGTTAAAAATGTTAGATCTCATTTTATTATATTTTTTTCACTTAATGCAAACAGTTATCACCTGCATCTCTCTATAGAACAAGGTAAAATGACCGGAAGTGATGAAAGAGAGCCTCTTGGAATTCACAAGGGTGATTGACCATCACTGCTTTTTTAAATGACTCTAGTAGCATTTATCATCACTCACAGAAGTCCTGAAATCAATGGAGATTTTTATGGAACAGTACTGACAAGTTAAGTAAAAGCATTCATGCAATGTAATAACAGCTAAGATAACAAATAATTCACTTGCAAAAGGCTGTGCTGCAAATTCCTTTTGAGAATTTTTAGATCTGTTATGAGACCTGATAGAAAATGCCCAGAGAAACTATCAGTTACACTCTTCTTTTCTGTAGAACTGTGTGAGACATTAACTTCAAAACACTTCAAGTAGCAAAAGGCTGCAACAAAATGGAAAGAAATTCTACTTTTTAGGATCCTTTAGTTTTGAAAATGGAGGAAGACTGAAAAGAAAAATATTTTGGTAGTTTCTCATGGGAATTTAAGACTTAATTCAGAATAAATTAAGAATTTGCTACTTAGTCACTCTTACATGAAACAACATAGTTGTGTCAAAATGACAAGTCCACTGACTATTCTATTGATGAAAGTTCTCCATCTGAAGACTTAAATGCTTGTGAAGACACACTTCATTAAAAGGGGATGTAAATTCTTGCTGTTTACTTCATTTTTTTTAATGTAACACAGAATGGAAACTTTTCCAGCTTTATACAGAACTGTGACCTGTCTACTGACATCAGTGAGAGACTTGATAGGCATGATTTTTTTGTTTCCCTTCTCAAAAATCACACCAAATATCTTAGTGAATGTGTGTGAATGAATACATGAATGTGTGAAAAAGTGATAAATATTTCAGAGATGTTGCTGATTCATTCTGACAATTTAGCCTGTATTTCATTTTAGAATATCTAAGAGTTTACACTGTTACTGTAATCGGAGGATACTATCAGTGGAGGATATTATATTGGAGAATCTAAAAATACATCCACCCTTTAGTGCTCTCTTATCTTCTTTTTGTGATATATGGAGAAATTTTCACTTACAAAAGTGAATATGCTGTTTATTAGGCAAATGGTAGAGAAAAGAATTTCACAAGGTGTTAGACAGATGCCCACATTAATTCTGGCTGAAGAAGGTAACTACCTCAATTGAAGAATAAAGATATTGTAGAGGTAGATGTTTTCATACATGTATGCATAATTGTGTACACAAAGAATACAGAATTTTGGTCAGTAGAGGTAAGCACACCAAGTTGATGTACATATGCATTTTCTGTTATAAAGCATCTATATTTAGATTCACAGGCCTCGATTTATCACAAACTTTAAAAGTAATGTGAAGTTCAGGGAAATTAAAGTTGTAGAAGCAGGCCCTTCTGGGACCATGTAACAGTTAGACAACTTTCTTGTGCTGTATTTGCAGAGATGCTGCAAATTATACTTAGATAATCTAATTGTATTACTTAAATAATAGATTCTTAAATTATATTTTGGTACAGACGGCTTTGATCTCCAAATTAAGTATTTCAACTAACAATTGAAAATGCTTAGCGTTAATACTGCTAGTTAGGAAGTTAGACAACATTTTCATGTGTAGATATAGTTGACAATCATGTACAACAAAACTCTCACAGAACAATATCTGACAAACAAGAGAAATGAAACATGGATAGCCACTAGTTTTGCCTTTAGTAACTGCGTGGAGCAAATAAAGCAAGTGCAATAAGGCGACTGTTGAAAGATAATCTGGAGGAAACTCCAGGATACCACATGGTTTTCTATTAAATCATTATTTGAAGTACATAACATTAATTTAGTATTTAATTTAGTATGTATAAATTAACATTATTGCAATTACTTCAGGCTTTATAATCATTTGGTCAAACATAGGGACCTACAGTATGAAACTTATAGGGCATAATCCATATGATGAGCTTTGAAAGTAAAATTGCAGGGATAAACAGACTACTCGAAGTGTTGATACTGCTTCATTGAATACAGAGCATTTCCTGGGTTCCCATCATATATCATCTGGAAAACCCTCTCCTACTGAATTACACAGGTGGAAGTGTTTATCTGCTAGTTTAGCAATGTTCAACCTTTAAGGACTGAAGCAACTGATGCTTAAAGAAAGCTAGAGAACAGGGCCCTCTAAGAATTTTAAAACTCACTTCATTATAGTAAGGCTCGTTTCTAAAGTAAAAGCACTGGGAGATAACTTAGGACACATGATTATTTTCTCATACTGTAATGACAGGATTGACTTTCCCAAAACAGGTGAAGTTCCTTAAAAAATTCCACTTCATGTTGTCTAATAATCTTCATCAGAAAGCATTTATTCAAAATTTGATTTTTTTGGTTTAAAACATCTCATTTTCAGTGAATATATGGATGAATATGGAAACATGGTAAAGAAACCACCAGCGTGAACAACAAATGGATTGATTGAAACAATCATATTCTTGGATTTGGTCATGCAACATAACATTGCTTGCAGTTGTAACAACAGAAGAGGCCAACCTTATGGATAGAAAAGAAAAATCACATTTTCTGAGACAGAATTTTCCTGAAGAAAAGATAGTATCAAATTGAAGTGAACTACTGGCCTTTGATAACTGCCTTGAAGAATAGTTGGACCCTAATGCTAATGCCAAAGATAAACATTACTGTTGGAAGTCTACAGTTTTAGTCTGAGAAATGTAAGCTGTCTTCACATGTAACAAACATGTAAGCTTGCCCACTTTTTAATTCATTGAATTACCACCACTGCACCCTTTGTATCGCTTGACATACTTTGTTAGTCGTAACCCTCCCCTAAATTTAGACATGGCACGCCGTTCTGTCTTTATGCAGCTTGTATGAGGTATGGAGAGACACATTATTTCTAGTCTTCTCCTGAAGAGTATAAGCCATGAAAAAAAATTGAGTTTAGCTTCTACAAGACAACAGCATAATAATTATTCGCCCATTATAGTTATGCTGGGATTATATTAAACAATGCTCATTATTATGGTTTGGCAAGCACAAGAGACCACACTAACCAAAGTATAATATGATGTGGTAATTGTATCTATTTCATGGTTTTTCCAGGAAAAGGAGGGCAATAAATATACTTGCTCTTACTTATGCTGATATGTCAGAAAAAGCTTCTAGATTAGCTCTACATAAGACACAGTTAAGGACAGAGGCCTTCTATTCAAACAAAGAAAAGGCAATGTTTCAAATAAGGGAATATTTCTAATTGTGTTATAATTCAGGTTCAGTAGTACAATATGGTATTTATCTCCATGAGTCATTTGTAGAACAGATAGGATATTTATTTACAGAAACACTCCCAAACTTTTGAGGAAATCATTTCCTCTACTCAGCTCTAGAAGGAAGCAAGCAGGAAAGGGAGGATTAATTTTATAATAAATATAATATTTTTCATACATTTCAGAGATGTACGAATAGACAACTTTCTTATATGTCTCAGGGAATCAAAGATACCAAAAAATGTATTTGAAAAGAAAATTCCCTTTATTCTTCCCAATCTTGTTTTTAGAAAGAGAATCCCGTAGAAGATATTTTTAATTTCCTAGTGTGCATCTTTACCTGAAGAGATCCTTACACTCCCTTAGTGACTCCATTTAACCAGTTTTTTAACTCGTGTCACCTCCTGCAATAACCAGTTGACAGGTTCATTTGCACAGTAATAAGTGCTGCCTCCCAGCCTTCAAGAGACTGATTGAAAGTGATTACCTCCCAGCAGTGCCTCTTAACTATGACTGACATATCAATATGATACAGGCTTGTATTTTCAACCTTGTCCACCTTCATTTACTGGCAAAGGGACATTCCAGAGTTATTGAAAATTATATATATAAAATCTTCCTGTAAGGATTGCTCTGAATATGTACGCACTGCAGTATTATGATTTTCTCCTAATCTACCTTTCACATTTTTTTGCTAGAAATCAGTATGTAATGAAGAAATACATCTTGTTATTCTCAACCTACCTCCACCTTGAAGGATCTTTTAACTGACCTTTTAAAATGAACAAAGCTAGGTTTCCTTCTTGCCAGTTTTGTATTAATGCAGGCACTTTAAAAATCCATCCAAATATTGATCAGCCACATATGTGAAATCAGAAACTTATCCCACTCATTTTAATATTCCTTGACAGATGACATAGATTAATAAGGAAAACAGCATAAAAGTGCAGGTAACTCTTCACTCCAACTTCAGTGTAAGATGATGACTTGATCTGATGACATCATTTAAACGATGTACATATAGTAAGCATTCAAATCTCTATTAAAAGAGCACAGATTGTGTATAGGAAATATAATTAGTGATTTTGATGATAAATTTGTATTATATAAAGTATCAACCCCAGAGAGAACAGTCATTATTTCATCTATATTTCATAGGCAAATTCAACTTAAAGGCTAAAGCAGAGAATCTTCTTCCACCCATCACATATTTCTGCAAAGAGAGCGCCTTACTCATTACCAATTTCTGACCTGTCAATAGTTCATGGGCAGGTTAGGCCTGGTTCCGTGACGGTTAGTGCTGGGGACCTGCAGACCCACACCCCAGGATAAACCGAAGGCCTTATGCTAATGCTGAAGGCGAGACGGCAGCGAGCACCCACTGCTGAGTTGATCCCAAAGGAAAGAGAGAATGTCCCGTGACCACAGACAGTTTTTATCTTTCCCTCTTAGTGGAAACACGTAAAAATGCAAAGCATTGCACAGCCCTTTGGGGACCGTAGTTCTTCTCCACTTCTGAGACAGGTATACCCGGAATTATCAATGATTCACGGAGCTGGAGTATTAACTCTTTAACTCTTAATGCACTGCATGATGTTATGATGTGGAATGCCAATGCCAAAAATCATAAAACCATGACATGACCCAAAAACACATTAACTATTGGCATAAAAAAAATATATAGTGTCTAATAAAATGTACAGTTATAGTCCTGTGAACAGAGTTCACATTTAAAGCGGATGAAATACAGATGTAAAATAACTTTGGAGAATTCCCACTTCACTTCTATTATGTGTATGCAAAAATTTTAAGATCTGAATATCTCAATCAGGTACCACCTAATCCTACAGAAACTCCAGGTTCTTCAGATTTCTTTTTTTTCCCCTCCTGTTTAACTTCTCTCAATGACAGAAAGGTAGCTTACCCATAAGAGCAGGCATTCTCAAAGCTGTTACTAGTTTTCACAAGACCTCTAAAAGACAAGTTGTTGGTCTCATTGGTGTTTTGTTCTGCACAGTGGTACAGCACATTGTTGACTGCCCCAGCCAAAGAATTGCAAGGTAGTATCGATTTCCCAGTAGATTTATTTCAGCTCTACGCTGGAGGCTATGCAGAGCAGGAACAAGAGCAATGTTTGATTCCTCTTGTTGGAACTATTCTTTTTCACTTTGAATAACTGGGGATTTGATAGGTCTTAGGGATATTCACCTACTTCAAACCCTATTTTTCATTTAAAGGGATATTTATTTATTTATTTATTTTGTGTGTGTTTCTTTTTCCAGTCCCTGCTTAATGGAAAAACCATAACCTGGAAATCTCTACCTGAAGGTGAACCCCCAAACACCAATACATGTATTCTTGTTTATTTTTGTTCTTTTTCTCTGGTCTAGTGAAATATAGGTTTTTAATGTATATTGGAAGAGATTATACAAAAAGAGAAGTGGAAGAGAAGTGGTCTCCTCTAATCCACAACTTTGTGGCCAGACTACTCCTCCAGAATTTGAGTCCTCCCAGGCACAACAGGTACTAAGTTCAAGCATGTCAGATAATGAGAAAGAGTTCCACTATCCGAAAAGTTACATTAAACAGAACAACAAATCTTCCTTTCCTAGTTAGACGTACAGAATAGGAAAAAAAGAAGAAAGCCTGTCTCTATACTTGTTACAATTCATCTGCTACTTTTCAAAACTGAATTTATGACTGTGGAATGGAAGAAGGTGGACAGACAGATTATTTCAAGGCAGCAATAACAACAAAATAAATAAAATAAATACAGAATAAGTGTGTTTAATTGCTACTGTCTTTCTGCGGAATAAGAAATCTCATAAGGAGTAAATTGTCACTTGTAAGAAAACTTTAATTGAGGAAACATTTTATTCAGTAGGAGGCTAACCTGTCAGTGATAGAATATTTCATCTGCGAACCATGGAAAATCTAGTACTTGTTGACCTAGATTCAATTGGGACCTGAAAGCTCTTCAGACATTTCCTGCAATAACACACATCTTATATGGGGAACTACAGATTTGAAAGTAAGAGCTAAATCTTCTAACGAAAATTTTCCCAGATATGTTTTATATAACGGAAGCTATTCCTTCAGATGTTTGGGTTTGGAGTAGGAGGTGACATCTATTTTTCTTTTTTTCTGCATTGGCTTACTCCAGCGATTATTTTTTCCACTGAAGTAATACTACAGATCAAAATACTGATAATTAGAGGTGGTAATTAATGTTATTCCATAATCTTTAACATTTTTCAAGATGTATTCATTTTCATGATACTGAGATCTGTTATTTTTAATTGCATATTTTAATAAAGAATCATAGAATGGCCCAGGTTGAAAAGGATCATGAAGATCATCTAGTTTCAACTTCCCTGCTGTGGACATGGACCACTAGAGCAGGCTACCCAGAGTCACATCCAGCCTTGCCTTGAATGCTTCCAGGGATGGGGCATCCACAACCTCTCTGAGCAACCTGTTCCACTGTGTCACCACCCTCTGTGTGAAAAACTTCCTGCTGACATCTAACCTGAATATCCTGTCTGAGTTTAAAACCATTCCTCCTTGTCCTATCGCTATCAACCTGTGTAAACTGTCATTCCCCCTCCTGTTTATATACTTCCTTCACAATGAGGTCTCCTCCTAGCCTTCTCTTCTCCAAGCTAAACAACCTCAATTCCCTCAACCTTTCTTCACAGGAGAGGTGCTCCAGCCATTTGATCATCTCAGTGGTAGATCTTTAAAGAAGGCAGACACATAAGTATTGCAATTACTCTGATTTAAATAAATTAAATAAAAAAAAAGAAAAATTGAAAATAGTTTAAATTGGCCTGCACACAGTAGTGTGTGAGTAATTCTATTTAGAAATACTAGGTTTTCCTCAGGGGGAAAATTAGCTTCAAAGGTTAGCTGCTTCTCATTTAGATAATCTATTCTACATCTACAGATTTTCTATATTGTGGTCTACAACTTAAGCATACTCCCTAATAGTTATCTTCAAAAATTTGAAACAGGACTATAGAAACATATTTGCCAAAAAGAATGTTACAATATAATAAGGAAGATGGGAATACTTCTTCTTTAAAAATGGACCGTCACGCTTTTTTATTGATACTTCTGTGATTATGTGAACCTGTAGAGAATTATAA
Source organism: Odontophorus gujanensis (assembly GCA_013399175.1). Classification (NCBI taxonomy): domain Eukaryota; kingdom Metazoa; phylum Chordata; class Aves; order Galliformes; family Odontophoridae; genus Odontophorus; species Odontophorus gujanensis. The sequence continues at coordinate 63,861 of VXAB01009769.1, read as the reverse complement.
TAGAAAGGTTTAGATTGCTATGGGCAAAGGGTGAATTGAGGTGTTTCAATATGACTCAAGGCTCATCAGCAGGGACAGAGATGTCTGTATGGCCTAATGTATCCCAGATCAGCCATCCATAATTCATCACCAAGATTACAGCAGAAAAATAAATCTGTGAAACCTGCACATGGTCACTAACTTAAGAAACAGCTAGGAGGTATGAGAAGAACTCAATAGTCCATGTCTCTTTCTACTACATCACTGCAATAGATCCTGGACCTTGCCTCTGATCTCAGGTATTAAGGTGCCTGATTTCAGGATAGGTTACTTGGACTTCATTCAATCTTGTGCCTATGAACATGAGATTGTAAAAGAGTGAAAATAATATAGCTAAACCTGTTTTACTTCATGTTTCATTATAAATAAAATCACCTTCCTCTCCTAGAAAGTCTTTCACAGTTAATTCCTACACTGTTAATATGTTGCCACAATGCTATTTTCTACAAACTGTGTGGTAGATTAGTTTATTATGATGGTATAAATCATAAATATGGAGTGGGATAAGAAAACTATCAGCTAGATAAAGCACTTGATATTAGTTTTTGAATGGTAAAGGAGCAACCCTAAATTTGTAAAAAAACATGCATATGTCTTCCACTAAAGACAGGAAAATGCTTCTCTCTAATTAAAAAAATAACACAAAAAAGGACTGTGAAATCTGTAACAAAATACACTGGAAAATTAGGAATGCTAAAGTATAAACGTTATGATATTTTCTGTACAGATAATTTTCCTATACAACATACCCTCTGAACCTGTATTTTGAGTAATATTCTAAGATAAGTACAAATTATTTTTAAAATTAATCTAACAAATAAGAATCTTATGAGTGAGAGATTACGTTGTATAGATAATTATGCCTGTTAAGGAGCCTGTATCAGAGAGAATTAGGTCTTATTCCTCTAGTTTCAAATCTTAATGAAGTTCACAAAGACTGACAGCCCCTTAACAGAAGAGGAAATCCTCGTGCTCAGTAACATGAAGATTTCTTTCCCCAGGCTCTTCCGCTTTCCTCCCTCAGGGTGTTTGTATACCAAAGACAAGCTGAGTGTTATTTCTTTGGGTAGGTGACTGCTACTATGTTCAGAACATCCCAAATATAACTAAGCAAATTAAATTTTCTCACTAATAAATGCTGATCTTCAACAAAATACTTCCTTATATGTTTTGAAGCATTTTGGTATTTAATTGGTTAAGATAAGCTTATTCAGAATCAACATACTGTACAGGTTTGTTTGTTTTTGTTTTTTTTTTCATATAAAGCAGATTCTTTTTTGTTAAAAAAAAAAGTGTAAGAACATATATCCTTTCAAAAAACCTCAAGATGTTACATGTTTACACAATAGAACTACAGTTCTCTTCTTGCTCACACTTTTCTAAATTCTTGTGAATATAAAATATAAAGAAATATTAATCAAGTTATCAAGTTACTACTAGGTTATTTTTATGAGGCTCCAACCACTTAGCCAGCAAGATATTAAACCTCAACGTAAATATTTTCTGTGATTTTAATACAGAAAATATTGTTTTTTCTAACTATTAATGTCACAAAGCATCATTTTTAAAAACACTCTGCATATAGACTGGGTACTGCAAAAGATATATCAAAATATATTCAGAAGATACGTTTCTTCCAGACCACCTGAAAAGCCTTTGGCTCTTTCTAATCAATATCTTGTTTTGCTGTAGCTCAGAATACAAAACAATTATAAAGTTATTTAACAATGTTTTGAGAAGTTTTTTTCCTAAAAAATATTAGTACCAATATAGTCCAAAGATATGGGAATGCAACCTTGTGAACAGTGACTACAGAAGGATTATTTAGTCTTCGGAGTATTCTCAAGATTAACAAAGACATTAAAAACTCTTAGGATAGAATCACCCTTATCACAAGAATAAATACATATTTTAACACAGAGTAGAGAACGTTAATAAAAGTTGCCAAACATCCTTAAAAATCGTATGCACTGACAGCAGGTGAGACTGTAAGATTAAAAGCAGATTCATGTCATAGCCAAACTGAAAACATCACTAGATTTTTAATCTGTTTGGTTGATTATATTTTGCTATTGTTTGCTGTCAGTTTTGTGTTTAGTTTGTTTATGTTTGTTTCTTTGTTTTCAAATTCACAACTTCTTACTTGATATTTTCATTTTAAAACAACAGGTCATCAGAATGTTGATGTAGTCTTGCTTCTATTAAAATTCCATGAAACTGCATATAATAAAGAGAGCCAGGTTAGCAAAATACACTCCACTAAATATGAACACCCATGGGTACTCCTACATTTTGTTTTGGTTTGGTTTTGTTGTTGTTGTTGTTTTATTTTACAGTATAGTAAGTAAGACCTAGTAAGTAAGCTAGTACAAAGTATTTGTTGATAGTAGCAAATGACAAACCTATATGTTGTTTCCTTTCCAGGAATAAAAAAAAGTTTCAAGCATTTCAAATATTCATTACTATCTTTTCATGATCATGAAACTTAGTATTATCCTGTATACTCATACACTAAAAAATGAAGATTTTTCTCAGGAATATTTATCATGCGTTTTAAAATGTTTAAATGAACTTGATGGTACCTAATCACAGAAAATTAACTTAGGTTTAGATGACTTAATAACCCTTCTCTGAGAATAATCTGACTACCTTTGTCACACTTGTTTCTAAAGTAAGAAACTTGTGCTGTCAGTTGGACTTCTGACAAAAGAATGTGCTTGAAAAGTACATGAGATTTGTAATTTAGTAAACAGAGCAGCAAAATAAAGAGTAGAAACAGAAGTTTGTGTGATCATTGAAAAAGCCTAGAGACATCTTACTGATGCCAAGAGGAAATGTTTATGGCATAGTAAAGAGTAAAGAATGGAGTAAGTATGGCATAGTTAAAAATGTTTATGGCATCATAAAGATACTTAAGGACTGGTTTCGGCATTGGTGTGTGAGTGGTGGGCAATTGTGTGGTTCACCACTTTTTTTGTAAATATATATTAGAATATTATCATTACTATTACTATTTACCTTTACTCTTTTGTTTTAGTAAACAGCTTTTATTTTAATCTACAAATTCTACTTTGTTGTTTATGTTTCCAGTTCTCTCCCCCATCCCACTGGAAGAGTGGAGTGAGAAAACAACCATGTGTTGCTTAGGTGAGTGCTAGGTTAAACCAAAACACAGTGATAGTTTGATGTATAAGAAAGGCACAATAATATTTACATTTAATTAAGTGTCAAGATAGGTAAATTTTTCTGTCCACAGTTTTGTTTCATACATGCAACTTCAGGAATCTAATTCTTGTTTTTAAGATGAGATAACATAATTTTATGTCAACAAACATTAGTATCCTATAGTGGAGTGAGCTTATTCAAGTTTCTTTTTGATGAAAGGGTGTTTTTTGTTATTGTTGTTTGGTTTTTGTTGTGTTTTCTCTTATTGTTGTTATCTATTTGGTTGGTTGCGTTGGATTTATTTTTGGTTTTAAAACGTTCTTTGTGAGACATAAACTGCTCTCTCATTCCTCTCTCTCTTTGTCTCTTTTTCTCTCACTATTTTTTTCAAGCATGGATCAAAAGCAAAACAGGAGAATATTTTTTACAGGTTCAATAAATATAAGTTTATTCATAAAACTTATAACTTCAGCTAAAAGACAGAAAAGAGTGAATTGACTGACTTTTAAAGTTAGAGTTGTTAAATTCATCATAGTAATTATCAATAAATACTTAGCTATTTTTTCATCTTTCTTTATTACTCTCATGGAAATATCTGATATGCCTTACTTCAGCAAAATTGCATGAAGTTGGATATCTGCCTTTCATAGTACACCCAATGTAAATGAGGTGAGAAGAGAACCTGAGGGAATTCCTTGGTGTAATACATATTTTATGAGTCTATTCGATTTTTTTTTCCTTGCATTTAAAAACTGCTTTGTTTAGCTTGAATTACTTTTTTCTTGGGTGAAAAGAGATAGATGAGAAGTGGGATACACTGATTCTTTTGGATAACAAGAGCTCAGTACCACATAAACCATTCTTTTATTATTTGCATTGTTGTAGAGCCCCAAAGTCCCGTCAAGGATCAGAGGCCCATTTTTGTAATGATTAAACATATAGTCAAGATTGCTTCCAAAAACAAGTAAGGACTTTTCCAGTTGTTATTGGCAAAAAACATTCTGCGAGTTTCCAGAATAATAAAATTCAGTTACTTAAATGCATTTTACATAGATCCAAGGGTCAGGAAGATTCAGGTTACTCGGTAAAATCCTATGTAGATTGCTCTGAAAGTAATATCTCCTGTTTGTTTCCATGAGAAAAAGAAAAAAATAAAACCAACCAACCAAACAAAAAAAGATACCAAGAGTACAACACTATTTGATAGAGAAAGTTCTCAACTACAAAATGCTATTTTTTAACAACGCCATTACCATTAGCTATGCATTTTCACCTATGATAAACACAAGCCTGCATGCCAGCTTGTAAAAATCTACATGGCTGTGTAGAACATGGCTAGTCTTTCGTGTTGCTGTTGCCACTGTTGAAATGCACCACTCACCTCCTCACTTTGCTGACATCCACTCTCTGATCGCCATAAACATTCGGCAAGCACTAATGAATATCCGTGGGTGCCATTTTTTCCACATGGATTAACTGACTGTCTTTGTTTCATTCACATCTATGTCAGACTCCACTGTGTTACACTACTTCTCTGCTGCCATCTGTCACGCAGCAACAAAATGTAATGGAATACAGAGGCAGGAAGGTTCAGCCTCTACTGTCATAGCACCAATATCCACCTCTGGCATTGCAGGCAAACATAATAAATGGGAGACATTACTTTCAGAGCAGCCCTCATATATTGGCTTACAACTAAATAGTTTTCCATTTCATAAATTCCAATTTTTGCGTCTGTTACCTTACACCTTTTTCTGATTTTCACCATTTGTATTTTTGACAGTAAATAGCAAAATATAACAGTGTAATATGTCTCATCATGTGAGTATGTGCTTGTCTCTTACCTAAATTGTTGCAACAATTCAACACTATTAGAAAGTACCTCAACAAAAAATATTCTAAATATTAAATGTTCATATTGTAGTTTATAACCTTTTTCTGCAAGTTCTTCTAAAGTTATGAATTCACATTGTTCTATGAGTACAGATTATGTTGCAAGGAACTGAACTTGAGTTCTGAGCATTTTGCAGATAGAAAAGAAAATTGCTACAAGTAATACTTCCAGTAAATAACACAGAGAGCTTTTTCTGTTTTTTCAACATAACAGTCACACTGGACTATATTGGATCTCTATGAAACACATTGATGTTGGCATACGTATACTTGAAATGAAACTGATGTAAGGAAATTTACCCATTTCATTGTCATTAGAAAATCACGCTAACTTTATTAAGCTCAGCTGTAAGTCTTGGAAAAAAATAAAATTAAAAGTTTACTTTGATAACCAATCATGTTTGACAGTTTTCTTGATTGTTGTCATGGCAGTGATTAATGACCTATCCTAGGGGCACAAGAATCCTGTCAATTCAAAAATATGGTATTTTAATCTGTGATACTGAACAGAAAATAACTGGGAACCTGGCTTACAAAACAGTCTGAGTAAAAACTAAATGGTAAATATAGGGTTATATATTTATGTGGTTTGGAGTGAACAGATTAGGAAGTATAAAAACAAAGTATGTCAGGGAAAAAATATGCTAAATGAAAGGGAAAAGAAGACAAATTGAAATACAGAACGTAATAAAAAATGTTGGAATTACTGAAAGCAACTAGGTAAACATCATGGGACGGATGGCACATAGAACTAATAATGCAGGAACTGTGTACATTGCATACATTATGAAACATGCGTATGTATGACCACCAGGCACTTTTTTAGTATTTTGTTGACTCAATCTGTAAATGAAATTCAATTTGTCTAACACTCCTTGAAGCTTACTCCTAAAAGTTAGAAGGGTGGGGATTGAGAGATGATGCTCAGATTCTCCTTTTAATTGTTGTTGTTTTTTTTTTTTAATTTTATTTCAATAAGTCAGTAAAAATGTTTTCCAAATATATGAAGCTTTTAGAATTCTGTTTTATGAAATCTTCAAATGATAATGGGCATCATAGAATCATAGAATGGCTTAGGTTGGAGGAAACTTTAAAAGCCACCTAGTTGCAACCCCTTGCAGGATTGTCACCCACTAGACCAGGCTACCCTAGATCCCATCCATCTGACCTTGAATGCTTCCAGAGATGGGGCACCCACAGCCTATCTGGGCTAGCAGTTCCAGTGCCTCATCATCTTTTGAGTAAGAAATTTCTTCCTAAGGACTGGAGAACCATGACAAGAACTAACTTAATTCTTCCTTTGTTTAGTTAAAAGCTGTTCCCCTTTGTCCTGTCACTACAAGACCATGTAAAAAGCTGATCTCCCTCCTGCTTGTGAGCTCTCTTCAAGTACTGGAAGGCTTCAGTGAGGTCTCCCCAGAGCCTTCTCTTCTCCATTGACATCAACCCTCTGGCTATGATGATTCAACTATGTATTCAGATCATATTTATTTTCTAAGGAGCAGAGTTTAAAAATGGATTACACAAAGAATCTATGTGTTACTTCTGTAATTTTTAAGTCCATTTTAAACCTATCATTAAAACTGTAAAGTATATTCTGAAGGAGTACATAGCTGGATATAATTATTAATTTATATTTTAGTCGAATATATTTATGTATTGTCAAAGATTCATACTCTTGAATTCTGAAATGTAACTTTAAATGATAATTTCTCCTTGATTTTGAGGTTTTTGAACAGCAAATCACCAGAGTACTCAGAGATTACAAAGCTTGGAGTTTGCCTATGATATACTGTATGTGCTAAACCTTATTGAATTAGAATTTAAAAAAAAAAAAATGTTGCGAAGGGATTGATTTTAAATCAGATTCTCAGCATAGCTTGTTGATAATGGCAATTAGCAAGAAACTGTAATATGTAATATTATTATTATATAATATGTAATATTTTCCGTTGACAGTTACTCTTGAACAAACATATCAGCTTTCGGTCCTCATAACGTGAATCTCTGCTGTCATTAAGTGGACTCTCAACTAACAGTTATTCACACTGTCAGTTAATTGTGTTAAACTGTAGTACACAAGAGTGAGCAATTACCTTATTTTAAAAATAATATATATAATGAATTCTTAGACTGCATACTCATATTATCCATAACAAAGCAAGAGACAGAAGAGAAACTGAACCAGCTGAACCAACTGAACTCCTGAGATAACAAGGTCAGCCTACAGGACCACAGCATCTGAAAGCATGGAAGAACTATCTAGGTAGAAGGAAGAAAGATGTTAATTTACATGTACACACGTTGAAGTTTTGCAAGGGGATTCAGACATTAAAATAGTGCGTCACAGTTCATAAGTTCATCAAGACCAATGTGACTTTTCAGTTAAACCTGGCAGTTTAAAAAAATTTGTCATTTCCTTGTCAGATTTCAGTTGCATAATTTTTCCTATTCTCTCAAAAAGGTTTCCCTCTCTCTTTTTTATTTTTTATTTTTTTTAGCTATATTACTGACTCCTTATCTCAATTATTTTTTGGTAACAAAAGCTGTTTATTTTATTCACTCTATCCTGACTCAGATAAATTTATACATCATTTTCTATGTCATTAATAGCTCCTGAAGATTCACCTTGGCCACATATTATTCATCCAAACTTTACCTTATTTTCTTAGCAAGAAGGGAAGATAAAAAATACATGAATCATTCAGTAAATGTCAGGAATATGTAGTGTGTATATTGCTTCAGGTGTATATTAGCTGTACCCTGCCTTTTGATTTTCTGACAGGCAGTATTGTTTTCAGAGTGACGGAGTTTATTTCCTGCAGTTTCCAAGACTGTTTGGTACTTAGAAAAGCAAGTTTATTGATATTTTTTATTGCTTCCCCTGACAGTGAGAATGAAAACTGAGACATCAGCTCTTTGAATTACACTGAGAAAAATCCAATTATTTTTAGGTTGGCAATTCAAAATAAATTTTGAATGATCTTCTTTATGATGCAATGTTTTAGAATAATCCAGTCCTCAAAGCAGGAAATGTATTCTAAACCTGTGGAAAAAAACATGATTTATAACATTTCTTCAAAGTTACTAAAACATAGTTCTAAAAAATATTGAATCAGTTGAATTTTCTATTGCTGAAAAAAAAAAATAGCAATGTAGTTTTATTAGATAACAATTATTATGTGGGTAGCTTTCAACAATATGAAACCTGTAAATTCCATGTGTTTATACTGACACAGTGAAATGTTACAGCTTCTTGCAGGATAGACAGATTTTAAGTTATAAAAGATTAAACTATTTTCCATTAAGTTTTCCTAACAGCAGAGGAAAACATTCTGGTTAGTAAATCAGTGTCTATTTGTCTCATATTTCAAATCTAAATTTGAAAGAATATTTTATGTTAAAAAAAATATCAGAGAATGTATGGCAATTTTAAAGAGTTTTGAGTTCATTTTTAAAGAGAGCTGATCTTTAGAGAAGATAAAAACAAACTCTGCATCTTCATTTAATTCACCCAGTTAATTGAGCAGTCCTATCCAATCACCATTCCCACATTTAGCTTGTTATGGAAATTTTAAACAAAACTATGTACAACTTTATTCTTTCTACAGATTCGTCAATTTGTGGTAGCAGTTCTTGATATTTAAACTAGTTACGCTTTAAAGATTTCAACCAGATTTTATACACATTCCTAGTGAATCATAGAATCTTAGAATAACTTGGGCTGGGAAGGGACCATAAAGATCATCAAGTTCCAACCCCCCTGACACAGGCAGGGCTGCCAGCCACTAGATCACATACTAAATCAGGTTGCCCAGGGTCTCATCCAACATGACTTTGAACACCTCCAAAGATGGGGCATCCACAGCCTATCTTGGTAACCTGTGCCAGCATCTTAACACTTTCTCAGTGAAAAACTTCCCCCTTACATGTAATCTAAGTCTTCATTTTGTTTATAATCATTTTCTCTTGTCCTATCACAGTCTACCTGTATAAAAAGTCAATATCCCTCTAGTATATAATCTTCCATTGAATAATAGAAAGCCATAGTGAGATCTCCCCCTTCACTTCTCTAGATTGAACATGCCCAGCTCTTCCAGCTTATCTTCATAGGAGAGGTGCTCCAGCCCTCTGATCATCTCCATGGCCCTCCTCCAGACCCTCTCCAAAAGCTGAAGATCTTTCCTGTTTTGTGGGCCCCAGGCTTGTATGCAATACTCAAGATGGGACTTTACTTGGGCAGAGAGATGATCTGTCTTGCCCAGATAGACATCCTTCTTCTGATGCATTCCAAGATACCACACCAGCCTTCTGGACCACAAGCATACACTACTGGATTATGTTAAGATTTTTATCTACCAGGACCCCTAAGTCTTTCTCAGCAAGGATACTATCAAAGAGTTCTTCTCCCAGTATATATACATATCTGAGATTATCCTGACTCAAGTGCAAAACCTTGCACTTTGCTTCATCGAATCTCACTAGGTTCACTTGGGCTCACCTTTTGACTTTATCAAGGTCCACTGGATGGTATCCCTTCCTTCTGCTATCAACTACAGCCCTCAGCTTTCTGTCATCAACAAACTTGCTGAGGGTGCACTCAATCCCATCATCTGTGTGACTTACAAGGACATTGAAGAGTACTGGTCACAAGACTGTCCCCTGGGGGACGCCACTCATTACCTTCCTCTATGTGGACATAGAGCTGTTGACCACAACCTGCTGGCTGCAACCTTCCAAACAAATCCCTATCCACCAAATAGTTCACCCTTCAAATGTGTATCTTTCCAATTTAGAGGTAAGTATTTGGTGGGGGATGATATCATGGTCTTGCAGAAGTCCAGGTAGATGAGATCATTTGCATTCACTTTGTGCACCGATGCCATCCCTCCATCATAGAAGGCCACTAGATTTGTCAGGCATGACCTTCCCTTGGTGAAACCATACTGTGAAGAGCTTCTTTGATATTCACTGTTTTCATTATTGTAAGGCAATCACCAGGACTGCAAGACTCAGAGCCATGACAGCGAGCTTATTCCCCTAGTCTAGAAGTTAATCAGTCTGTGCTCCAGGCTGGCACTGTGTTAGTAAGTCCATATGCACCTGTGTGAGAAACAGCTATCCGGAGCTTCACAGACGGCTACATCCCTTTTTGTCCAGAACTGTGTTAAATTCAGGCACTTTACTTGTCTTCAGCTCATCCTTTAAGCAGAGTTGTAGGAATTCTTGTGACTGACAAATATGCTAACTTTGACCTGCTGACTTGACTTTCAGGCTTTACCTGTGATGATTGTGGACCTGCAGGAACAGCTGAACTGTGAATGGTAAAGGTCAACACTGTGATGTTGGACTACATACTCTGCCAGTGAGGACGTTATCCTATCTGCCATACTGCCGTCACTGATTCCTGGTTTACGTATTTTGCACTACAGAAGAAACTCCTTGCACTGACAACAAAAGATAAGGTACAAATACACACACGCGTGTCTTTTTATTTTTATTATTATTATTATTATTATTATTATTATTTTATTTTATTTTATAGTCTGTTAAATGTTTTATTCTTCTTCACTGAGCTACTTTTAATGTACTCCAATAAGTCTTTAAAGGGCACATAGGATGAGTCTCTCTGAGATTATAGCAACTCAGTAGGTTACTGTCTTGCAGGTAGATGTAATTGATTATACCAGGTAACCTGCCATTTGGGGAGCAATTTAGATACTTAATTACAATTATCTACTGGTGTGATTGGAGCCTATGACCTCCAGAGCGACTCTAATTATCATTGTTTAGGTGCCTGATTGACTTCCAAGTGTCAGAAGAAGCAATATCGGACAGACTGTTAGCCAAGTTGAGTGATTGATAATAGAGATCTTAACAAAGCTGACATGATTAGACTTAATCTTGTCTTTAAGCCTATACATGCTTACATGGGTTCAGACTGAAAAAGAAGACCACTAGGAGCAATTAATCATCTTCCTGTGACTACTTTCTGACTCAGCTGGAGTCATCATCTTTTCTTTACTTCACATAAGTATCAATGAACGAAGAAAATGTTTAAACTCTGTCTGTAGATAGATTTTAATTGTTCTTCTCAAGAGCATATGAGACTATTTTTGACTGCCTGTAAGATTATTGCATGAACAGCATGTTATAATGTGCATGAAGTTTAGTAGTTTACATGTCACAAGGTTGCTGATGAAAAGCTCTGACTCCCACGTAAACAAAGACACAGTGATATCATTATTATGCCCATTCAAGTCTCAGCTTATGAAGTTCTGATTTTCCAAAAAGCCAGCAAAAAATTAGCTATATCATGAAAAAATACTTTTCCCAGACAATATTCTGGCAAATTCTGAGTTTTCTTAAAATACATTAGAATGATACTTCGGTGATAAATTCAAACTTTCCTTCACGTTACATTTTCTCAACAGAAGCTCTCATTCATAACCATGGTTTGAGTAGCTATTTGGCAAGCTCTGGGACACACCAGAAGGAATAACTGGACCTGACACCCAAAGGTTAAACTACATTGCTTGGATTGTTTTTCCTACCATTGTAACAAATATCCAAGAGTTGGAAACTTGGCCGCAGATCTGACACTTGCATCTTATTTCATAAAAAAATATAAATATGATCTGCCCTTGTGTCAATGGTTTACGGGCAGGTTCAACCCGGTTCCGCGACAATTGATGCGGGGGACCCGCAGACCCATACCCCAGGAAAGGGGAAGAGGGAAAGGGAAAAGGGAGATGAACCTAAAAACAAAACAGCGGCAATGATCTGAGGAGGAAAGGTAATATACTAAATAAGATATCAGAAAGAAAAATAACACAATATAATACAATATAATTGGAATTGAAGCTAATAAATAAAATGAGCAAGAGAGAGTGTCCGATAAACCGAAGGCCTTACGCTAACGCTGAAAGCGAGACGGCAGCGAGCACCCACTGCTGAGTCAAAGGAAAGAGAGATAGTCCTGTGTCCACAGACAGTTTTTATCTTTCCCTCTGAGCGGAAACACGTAAAAATGTAAAGCATCGCAAAGTCCTCTGGGGAATGTAGTTCTTCTCCACTTCTGAGACAGGTATACCCGGAATTATCAATGATCCACAGAGCTGGAGTATTAACTCTTAACTCTTAATGCTTTACATNAAGACTGTCCCCTGGGGGACGCCACTCATTACCTTCCTCTATGTGGACATAGAGCTGTTGACCACAACCTGCTGGCTGCAACCTTCCAAACAAATCCCTATCCACCAAATAGTTCACCCTTCAAATGTGTATCTTTCCAATTTAGAGGTAAGTATTTGGTGGGGGATGATATCATGGTCTTGCAGAAGTCCAGGTAGATGAGATCATTTGCATTCACTTTGTGCACCGATGCCATCCCTCCATCATAGAAGGCCACTAGATTTGTCAGGCATGACCTTCCCTTGGTGAAACCATACTGTGAAGAGCTTCTTTGATATTCACTGTTTTCATTATTGTAAGGCAATCACCAGGACTGCAAGACTCAGAGCCATGACAGCGAGCTTATTCCCCTAGTCTAGAAGTTAATCAGTCTGTGCTCCAGGCTGGCACTGTGTTAGTAAGTCCATATGCACCTGTGTGAGAAACAGCTATCCGGAGCTTCACAGACGGCTACATCCCTTTTTGTCCAGAACTGTGTTAAATTCAGGCACTTTACTTGTCTTCAGCTCATCCTTTAAGCAGAGTTGTAGGAATTCTTGTGACTGACAAATATGCTAACTTTGACCTGCTGACTTGACTTTCAGGCTTTACCTGTGATGATTGTGGACCTGCAGGAACAGCTGAACTGTGAATGGTAAAGGTCAACACTGTGATGTTGGACTACATACTCTGCCAGTGAGGACGTTATCCTATCTGCCATACTGCCGTCACTGATTCCTGGTTTACGTATTTTGCACTACAGAAGAAACTCCTTGCACTGACAACAAAAGATAAGGTACAAATACACACACGCGTGTCTTTTTATTTTTATTATTATTATTATTATTATTATTATTATTTTATTTTATTTTATAGTCTGTTAAATGTTTTATTCTTCTTCACTGAGCTACTTTTAATGTACTCCAATAAGTCTTTAAAGGGCACATAGGATGAGTCTCTCTGAGATTATAGCAACTCGGTAGGTTACTGTCTTGCAGGTAGATGTAATTGATTATACCAGGTA
>VXAB01009769.1:0-50423 GCA_013399175.1 Odontophorus gujanensis | reverse complement strand
GTTAAACTACATTGCTTGGATTGTTTTTCCTACCATTGTAACAAATATCCAAGAGTTGGAAACTTGGCCGCAGATCTGACACTTGCATCTTATTTCATAAAAAAATATAAATATGATCTGCCCTTGTGTCAATGGTTTACGGGCAGGTTCAACCCGGTTCCGCGACAATTGATGCGGGGGACCCGCAGACCCATACCCCAGGAAAGGGGAAGAGGGAAAGGGAAAAGGGAGATGAACCTAAAAACAAAACAGCGGCAATGATCTGAGGAGGAAAGGTAATATACTAAATAAGATATCAGAAAGAAAAATAACACAATATAATACAATATAATTGGAATTGAAGCTAATAAATAAAATGAGCAAGAGAGAGTGTCCGATAAACCGAAGGCCTTACGCTAACGCTGAAGGCGAGACGGCAGCGAGCACCCACTGCTGAGTCAAAGGAAAGAGAGATAGTCCTGTGTCCACAGACAGTTTTTATCTTTCCCTCTGAGCGGAAACACGTAAAAATGTAAAGCATCGCAAAGTCCTCTGGGGAATGTAGTTCTTCTCCACTTCTGAGACAGGTATACCCGGAATTATCAATGATCTACAGAGCTGGAGTATTAACTCTTAACTCTTAATGCTTTACATGATGTTATGATGTGGAATACCAATGCCAAAAATCATAAAACGATGACATCTTGTAATCGAGTCTCCAGGGAATTTCACATCTACACATGGAACTTACCAGGGAAAATTACCTGTCTTCAGCAGTGGAAAATGTAGAAGTCATAAGACTTTTGTATCAGCTCCTTGAGATAAATCTGGTAATTCACTGATAAGTTTATCTTTTTAAATGAACAAATTAAAGATGTTCTATAAAAGAAAAAAATTATCCTTAATGTATTGCTTTTGGTCAGAGACCTACCTAGTCTTATTTTCTGTATGGTTAAGCACAAAAAATGAGAAACAAAAACAAAACAAACAAACAAAAAAAAAACCACAACACAATTAAATCATTTTTGCCTTTGTATGGCTAAGATGGAAATGGTTATGAAGCAGAAATAGTTGAGCAATAAGCTTAAGTCTCCATCTTTCACAGTAAGAAGCCATCTCTCATGTCAGCACTCAAGACTATATGGCTGACATTCTATTCTTACACTGCTTAACAGGTGCTTCAATCATTTGACAAAGGCATTGGGAAACCATCTGTGAAGAGGTAGAAAAAGATTAATGCTGTAAAGGCTTGCTGAAATAGACCACTGTTTTGGGGCATTCAGGAAGTTACCTGAATCAGGAAAACGTGAACAAGCTTCCTGTATTTCACTGTCACTGTAGAACAATTATATTCACTGAGTTTTCCACAACTGCTAAAGAAAGTTTTCAAAATGTCATCTTACATATGGCAATGATAGAAAAATGGAGTTCCAATTAGTTCAGCATGTTTTCTAATAAACAAGATATCTGAGTATTCCCAGGGAAGCAATATCATTCCATTCTCCACTATCACTCATCTCTTCACAAAATATCATTTCTCCTAATGAAAGGAAATACTCTTCTTAATTTACTACACATCTGACTTCAAGGGTGAGATAATTTAAATTGGAGAACTGTCATAGAGGCTTTAAAATCCAGAGACAAAATGAAATATAATAAACAATGAATAATAAAACATTTATTTAGGCATCCTTTGAAAGCAGGGTATTGTCAGAAAATGACACCAATGAGAATGAGAATATGTGACTGCTGCAAGCATTGAAAACATTTGCACACATGCCTTAAATAAAAATTGTGTAATTATTTATTAAGTCAAATTAAACATTAATGGAAGAATGGCAGTATCACAAGAAAGAATTCTCAAAGTTTAACTCTTCAAAACCAGTGCATAATCATTTTATTTTTATTCATAGTAAAGCAATTAATTCTGACACCTTAAATGGTCCAAATCTTAATCTTTATTGTGCAAAGAAAGACAATAATTATTCTAATAACAACATTTGATTGCA
This sequence comes from Odontophorus gujanensis, assembly GCA_013399175.1. Classification (NCBI taxonomy): domain Eukaryota; kingdom Metazoa; phylum Chordata; class Aves; order Galliformes; family Odontophoridae; genus Odontophorus; species Odontophorus gujanensis. The sequence continues at coordinate 48,435 of VXAB01009769.1, read as the reverse complement.
TGTATGCAATTTATAGGGCTGAAAATAATTCAAAAGTATATACTGTAAAATGACCCAGAGTAGACATTATTAGCTAATACTTCAAAGCTATTGCACTGATGATTGAATCAATAGCTCAGCAACAGCTGCTGAGAGCCTAATATGTTAATAGTGTTAAATATTAATATGAAAAGTGACTTAATGATTTAAATTTTAAAAATAAGTTTTAATAAACAATCTGATTCTCTTGATTTACTTGATTCTCTTCACAGAAGAGCTTGAAAGTTTCAAGTAGGCAAATATTTTTCATAAGTGTTTAGCTCCAGCATTTATTTAATTCTGAATTATTAACTGATCTTGGGTACACCAAAATTCATTTTTCTGATCCAGAGCAGTAGAGTAGATTGGACTATGCTCACCTTTCCAACTTCTAAGAAGATATGTGTTAAAAGCAGACTGATGATGAAGTTACAACTCATTATTACTAAATCCATCACAAAATCAAATGACTAGTTTAAATCTTTAATAAAATTTTAAAATAATGTCTCTGTAAGATTTTTATTTTGTTAATATCTTCCTTGTTATGGACAGCTGATGAATGATAGCTTTAAATGAGGAAGATTTATTTGCTACCCTACACTACATTGCCACAGCTACACAGCTCTGACTGATCTTTCACAAGGATTATTCAGGTAATGTCTGCCAGACTGTTGTGATTCATTAACATTAAAGCTACAGTTCCTATATTCAAAGTTATCTTCAAACATCCTGAGAACTGATGCACTTTGTGATGTCCCAGGCATCATGTATACCAAAGGTTCCATTGATACCAATGGTAATGGCCTCCTATTTCTTAAAGCAGTATCAGTTTTTTTCTGAGCCATATGTGATGTGCACCATCCCAGGGTTTCAGCTTACATAGCCCTTCAGCATTAATAACAAGCTCACTGTGTGAGCTTTTTGCAACAGGCAGAGCTTATGACAGAGGGAGAAGTAACAAAAGTCTTCAAAGTGATCTATATAGGAGAACTGTTGTGGCACAATAGGTCAGTGTCAGTGAGGTCATCCTTGAAGAGGTATGTCTGCCGGTAGTGGATGCCATTTACAACATGTAAACATTACAACAATATTATAGCAATCTGGAGGCAGGAAGCTTAACTGAATCAGAGCTGTAGATACATACAGAACATACTTTCCCCAGTAAAAATACCCCAGCTTTTCATTATTATTGCAGTTATTTTGGCTAATAATTAATGGAACAAGTTCAGTAGACAAACATCAGTTCTATTCTCAGTTAAGTACAGTGTCAACTTATTTCGCAATGTTGCTTTATACCTGTTGGTCATGTGATACATGTCATACTTGCCCCACTTCTACTACTTTCATTGTTTCTAATTTTATTCTGTCCACAGCTATTACTAATTTCAATCAGCGGTTCCACTCCAGCCTTGTTGCTTTTTTGTACATATCCCAATTCAAGCACATCTAGTATTCCCACTCAGTTTCCGCCAAGACTATAAGAATCTGCATGCCTTCTGCTGTAAGAGGTTTTCCAGCCATGTCACGAGAGCTTGTAGGACACAATACCATGCCTGTCAGACCCAGCCACCATTCAGTGTGGATGAAACCATCTTGCAATACAAGGACCTACTCTGCATCTGAGATGGAAACTGAGTGGGAATACTAAATGTGGTTGTAGCTGTTCACTCTTCTCTTCTGAGACCAAGAGTCAGGAATTATCAACAGTCCACAGAACTGCAGCATTAAACCTTTAACTCCCAGAGTACTATATGATGTGGAATACCGATGACAAACCATAAAATCACGACAATACTGTACTCTAGAAAAGAAAAAGAATGCACAGGGCATTAAGTAACTAGCTGCCCTATAGATTTCATAAATAACATTTGTGAATTCAACATGCTCTTCACTTGTGCAGACAGATGTATATTCTACAGAGGGAGTAACGTTAGAGGATTTGTTCTGACAGACAGGCATGCAGGCATACCATCATACTGGCATACTGGAAGGACAAAATTCCTCTTCATAGGTTTTGTTGGCATCCTGGTGCATTTTATTCATTTCCTAGATTTTTTTTCTGTTCTGTTTTTGTTAGCTTTCTTAATTAAAGATGTTATTTTGACAAATGCAATAGGGAAGTTCCACACACTTTTACCTACAGCTGTCAATGGTTTATGAGCTGGTTTGGCCCAGTTCCAAGACAACTGGGGCAGGAGGACCCATGGGTCCAAGCACCAGGAAAGGGGAAGTGGGAAAGGGAAAAAAGAAAAGGGGGATGGGCCTAAAGACAAAACAGCTGCAACAATCTGAGGATGAAAGCTAATTTATTAAATAAGATATCGGAATGCAAAATAACACAATGTAATACAATATAATTGGAATAGAAGCTAATAAATTAAAAAAAAAAAAAATGACTGTGTCCGATAAACCAAAGGCCATATGCTAAATGCTGAAGGTGATACTGCAGCGAGCACCCACTGCTGGGTCAATCCCAAAGGAAAGAGACTGTGTCTCACGACATGTAAACAGTTTTTATCTTTCTCTCTGAGTGGAAAATGGGAAAAAATGCAATGTCCTCTAGGGTACATAGTTCTTCTTCTCTTCTGAGGCAGATATACCCATAACTATCGATGATCCACAGAGCTGGAGCATTAACACTAACTCCCAATGTACTACATGATGTTATGATGTGGAATACCAATAACAAGAATCATAGAACCGTTGACAACAGCTTCTTTAAAAAGTTATGTAGTGTTCAGGGCTAAAATCAGCAAACTCTAGTTGGGTAAAAAATAACAGGATCTTCAACAATTTGCAATAATCAGAAGCTCCACCTTATTTGGACTGGCGCATTTAGATCAAGGTGAAAGGAACAAAATGAGCTATGACACAAAATATTTAAAAATACACACAAAACAGACAAAAGAAAACAATTTATTTCAAGAAAAGAAGAAAATACAGGAAAACTGCAGTATCGAAAGACAGTGTTACTTTCAATCTGTTTTCCCAGGACTTACTAAAAAGTGGGCTTAAAATAGAATTTTATTCACTGTCTAATCATATCCAGAATAAAATATCAATTGTTTACAGAAAGAAAAAAATGAAGAAAGAACAGAGAAGTAAGCAGAGAGGTAAGACTTCTACCTTATCAGAGGAAAACAAATAAAAAAAATAATAAATTTCAAGAAAAATTAAGGTTGTCATAAAGGAGTCACGTTCGCCTGAACTATCCAAAATGTCCATAATAAAGTAGACTTTCAGAAGCCACACATAATCTGCCACTAGTATACAGATTCCAGCTAATTATATTTCTTTCAGCCACTCTGTCCTATACATTCAAAAGAGTTCATGTTGTCAGGATAAAAATGAAAAATCTGTAGAGGCTTCATTTTACTCTCAGTATAAAGACAGAGATGGAGAACTACTAATTCCAAATACAAAGCTTGACAACAATTATGCCAAAATTTCAGGAGGTAGAAACGTATAGTTTACAAGACTGACATAGACAAAGAATGCTTTATTATAGATGGAAATAAATTCCCCTCAGGTACCATGTAACATTAGCATCATGGGGTAAGAAAAATGGGAAGTGTGTAACACACAAATAGTGAGGAGGGCTTGATAAGACAGTTTGTTAAAATATTAAATCTGAAGGCTTTTAGTACTCAGTCAGAAAGCAGCTTTGAGGACTGCTTGGACGTTTTAGCTAGAACTCTCATTAATCTTTAAATATGATTCCTTCTGAAATAATGAAGATGATGAAGAAAACACTGATGTAATCCAAATGATTCCACTGACATACCCAGATAACCGCAGCCAAGAACTTTCTTTTTTCCACAGAGGAACCCCACAACCAGAAGACTAGTAGTAGAAGCACCACAAATTTAAAATAAATTATCAGAAATAGAAGAGTGAAGGGTACAACATATTTGATCAGCACATTGTGGAACTTCCGTAATTCTTCAATTCATTTGTCAAGTCCCCAGGAAGAATCTTGTAATCAGAAAAGAAAAGAAAATTAGGTTCAGTTTTACAAGTCACAGAGGTCTCCTTCTGAGAGCAGTCCCATGGCAGCCAGGAAACAATTCTCTTTCTTTCAGACACATGCTAGTATTAAAGGAGAAAGATAAAAGAAATTCCTTGAATGTTTACATATTAAGAAAGTGACAATCAATTTAAAGATTTTCTAAAAGATTGCTGCTGACTCACTACAGTCTGACCTTATGAAAAAGAGACTTTTGTGAAAAAATTCTTTCCAGTCAAATATGAGAACTGCATCCCCTTATGAGGGAGTTACTAGTCTCAGGTTTAGTAAAATCACTACAAAATTGTTGTAATTTTATTTCACAGAATCACAGAATTTCAGGAGATGAAAGGGATTTCAAGAGATCACTGAGTCCAACCCCCCCTGCTAAAGCAGGTACCCTGCAATAGGTCGCACAGGTAGGCATCCAGACTGGTCTTGAATATCTCCGTAGAAGAAGACTCCACAATATCCCTGGGCAATCCGTTCCAGTGCTCTGTCATCCTTACCATAAAGAAGTTCTTCCTCATGTTAGTATGGAACTTCCTATGTTCAATTTTTAGGTCATTACTGCTTGTACTATCACTACACGCCACCAAGAAGAACCTCAGCCTACACTCAAGACCCAAAGTTGTCGTTTAATCTGCATGCAACAAATCTCATTGGAATCTGAGGATGGGAACATTTATTACTACAGTATAAGACTTACACCCGAATTTTAGGTACCTATATCCTAAAAAGTAGTCGTACTGGATATTCTCCATGGTTGAATGATTCCACAGTTAGATAAATTCAATTTTCTAAAACTAGCTGATGGGTAGAATTTCTTGTTCAGTTGTTTCAGCCAGGTACAAAGTTCAAGTTTATTATCCCCCCTAACTTCCACCATGGCTCACTGCAAACACAGATATTTCTTAACTTAGTCTAGATATAAACCAACTTCATTTAGATACAAGGAAAAATCTTTTACAGTGAGGATGATGAGGCACTGGAACAGGTTGCCTTGTGTTTTGGTTGATGCCTTGTCCCTGGAGACCTTCAAGGCAAGGCTACATAAGGTCCTGGGCAACCTGACCTAGCTGTGGTGTCCCTGTCCATTGCTGGGGAATTGGGCTAGATGGTCATTAGTGGTCCCTTCCGACTGTAAGGGTAGTTTGTTTTCTTGTTTGTATCATCTGTGGGATTTTCACAGGAGTTGTTAAAAATGCTGGAGCATGCATATCTCTTGTTTAAACCAGGGGATGGAGATCCTCAAGGTCAAAACAAAAAGCAGGTGAAGGTGAAAGGTTTGTAGCAAGAGAATGGTCCTGCTTTCACCTAAGTTTGTAAGAACAAGCAGGTAATGTTTCAGCATCAAATTTTGAAGTACACAGTGCCCTGAGTGAGATATTTTGCTAAATCAAATGTTAATTTTAGTTAACTCTCCTCAAATCACTAACGAGGTCCAGGAAAAACATGCTAAATACATATGACTTCACATGATTCTCCACTCATATCATGTTAAACAACACCTCAGGGAGAGAAACAGATCAGGTTTAGGGTAAATAGAAAAGTATCTTGTGGGATGAACAGAGCTGTTGTGGATACCTAATGGGAATGGGGAAGAGAAAAGAAGAGAAACTGAAGGAGAAAAGAGAGAAGAGATGGGAAACTGTTCCTCTTCCTCTACCAAGATAAGGACACCTTCTTCGTAAGCATTAGACATCATCTCTCAGTGAAGAATACCTGGGATAACATGTATATGCTAGTCCTATTATCACATACTAGGGCTACTGCAGCTGGCTAGTTGCATTTATCTACAGCAATCCAGAATCTGTTACATCTATCATTTCAATAAGTCATCCATTGTTTTGAACATTTGTGAATCTGCTCAGTGAAAGTCCTGAGGGGACTCTGACTGACCATCATTTTTGAATTTGTTTAGTGAAAGCGCTCTGGCAAGAAAATTAGAAAAAATGTTCCTAACGTGGCAGAGCTGTAGGGGCAGCCTTCATTAGCAGAGTGCAGCAGCTGCTCCATGTCAGATCAGAAACAGCCCCAGCTGCTCCAAAAGAGACTTTCTGCTGCCAGAGATGAGCCATGAGCAGTTCTGGGTATGCTCTGGGAGAGCAAATTTAAGAAAGGAAAAAACTGGTGCACGACAGCAGCTGGGAGAGAGAAATGAGAAAATGTGAGAGAAGACATCATACTGTTTTCTTGTAAAAAAGTATTAGAAGGAAAGGAAATAGAGAAGACTACAAGTTCCTTCAGCATAAAGAAATGCTATAATGGTTGATGACCAGGTTGAAAGCATATGAGTTAAAATCAGGGACCAGACCGATAAAGGGCAACTGGTGACTGTAGTATACGACAAGACTGATTAGTCCTGACTCTCCTGATCAGGGGAGTCTATGGATGAGACTTTATTGCTCCAACTACAAGAAGCACTGTGTTCACAGGTTCTCATCTTGATTGGGGCAATTTCAGTCCCAGACTGATGGGAAAGCAACATGTCAGCCTGTGAGCAATCCAATAGGCTCTTGAAGTGCACTGAGGATAGCTTTCTATTCCAGGTATTAGATGGACTTACCATAAGAGAAGTGTTACCAGACTTGGTGTTCACCAGTGTGGAATACACCATTTAAGAGATTAAGGTTGGAGGCACCCTGGGCTGTGTGAAATTCAGGACATCTGTGTAATTATTGGAGGAGATCCAAAATTCCCTGGGAACCTCTGTGGACACAGGAATGTAACAGAGCTGACAGCACTTTCTGCAAAATAACTCTTCATCTCTTCATCCCTCAGTGGAAGAAATCAGGTAGAGAAAGCAGAAAATATGGTATGATTGAGCAGGGACCTGCTAGTGAAATTGAAGGGAAGGGAAGGGAAGGGAGCCTTGTGGTACAGAAATGCCATACTATGCTTTAAGATTTTTTCTCTGTAGAGTACTCAATATTTACAGTATCATTTTTTGTTAAGCATAAGATTAAATCTGTGGTTTATAAGATCAAAGCAATTATTACCCAGTCTGGTTCTGCTCATCTGTTGGGTTTTTTTTAATTTTCATGAAATATGTTAAAATTAAATATTGCACTTTTTCAGGATTGAAATTGGTCATGGTCGCTCTTGAATATATTATGCAAATATATTTCTTTCTTTGATACTGTTGTACATGTCAGTACATGTCAGCTATTTCCATCAAGATTACTCTGAAATGTAAATTCCGTTTCAAGATATTTTTTTTTCAAAGTACTGGTCCAACCCTCTTATTTATAACCATAACCACTAGCAATCTTTCATTATAATTTTGTAATCCTGCAGTGGTTTATGCTTTGCCCAGCTGAAACATTAACACATAGTAATCTTTAAGTTTCTAACGTTATAAATAAATAAATGTAAGAATAAGATGATAAGTAACTTCAAATTCACTCATAATTAGGAGTATGTTTGCCTGTATGTTTCTGTATATTGGTAACATTTTCTTACTAATTTTTTACCTTATTTTCTGAGGTTGAGTCTATTATCTGCTTTTCTATAGAAAAATTCTTATGGTCACAGTTATTGAACATATATAACATTTGTACGTTCAGTGACTCTGATATACTGTATATATATATACATATACGTATATATATATATATATATAAAAATATGTAATTTTAAAACTAACTTTAGTAGTGTCTTTAAGAAGAACATTGTGAAGAGCATAAAATTTTCATCAATTTCTGACCAGGATTTTACTTTCTGATCTTCTGGCACAGAAATTGACTGTGTTACGGAACTGACAGAAGTCCTAGAGAGGACATGACTTTTATCTCAAACTGCAAGCAACAACCATTTTCAGTGCCCAGTTGTGGGCATGTCTGCTTTCTCTGTAGTAGATAAAAGTTTTCTCAAAACAAAAAATATCAAGCCCTGCTAATGGAAACCTTAAACCTCCATTCTCATTTTCTTCTCCCTACATTAAAATTTCTGTTTTAAAGCTGCTAAAGATCTTCTGTAAATGCCCACTGTTTATTTGGATCTAAGTACGAATTACTGTACTAAAAGTGAATAATTTGTTTAAAAAATTGAATATAGGGTTTAATTCTAAATCAGAATGTTTTGATAAAAGGAAATTTTCAGGTAGATATGATCAATGTCTGTGCATGCTGAGCTTGTGTATTCATCATTGCCAACTTATAAAACACTTAATTTAAACTTCAAACATGTAATGTATGATCAACATTTTATCCTATTAAAAAATAAAATAATCAGGCCTGCAGAAGAAATCTTGGTCGTTAGAGAAATTAATTTTAATTATAATAGAAAAATTATTCTGAATTTATCACTGTGCTTTGTGGAAAGAAATCTATATTTTTATCTTTGATTAATTTAAAAAGTAATTACATTTTCCCTTTACATAATAGGAAATAATATATGAGTATTTGAAGTGTTCTTTGGAGTATTTCAGGATATGTGTGAAGCAGTAGAACTGTTCAAGGAAAATGTTAACTTAGATGACCTTATCTATCCTGGGCCTATACTAAGAAAGATACTGACCAGTTGCTGGGTTGTGGTCTGAAGCTCTAGGTTTGGCTATGGTAGCTTTGTTAGCCATTGCTTTCAACAAAGACAGGACTGAATGTTAGATTAAAAGTATAAGAAACATTGCTTTTACTCTTGTTTGTTTGGAAGTGGATTAGTAATTTGTTCTGCAACCACAACAATGGGATATATTTATGTCTTTGCTGAACAGCTTTATAGAAAGTAGAGGCAAAATGTTTCCTCTTCTTTCCTAGCCCACTCAGAAACTTGACAATTGTAAAAGATTTTAGAGCACTCTGTTCTAACAGTTCAAAAGAGATAATTTGTCATATTTGGGGAAAAAAAATCAAAATATTTTTCAATTTCTTCAGCATGTAGGAAGGCTGTAAGTCTCCACTGTTACATCTAGAAAAAATATATCATCAGAGATGTGTAGTTAATAATACAAGCTTCCATTAATTTAGATGTCCTGAGGTTATAAACTAAGCTAACTTATTTCTGTCTAGACCAGCCTTCTTAGGACCATGATATCTGTCCTGCTATAGAAAGTAGAAATTTTCAGAATAGTTATCCTGTCTCACGAGGTGAACTTCTGAGTGGAAGGAACATCCAGAATTGGAACAGGGGCTATCAGAAAAAGTCGGTGTGACAGGATTTGGTCATAGCACACCACCCAACCTTGTCAGTACTGAAGTTGCTCATGTTTTGTTTAGCCAGTATTTCACCAGAAAGATTTTAAGAAAAGTTTTGAAGAAGGTGTGAATGTTTGTAAAAATGTCTTCATTTCCTTTTTTATGTAAGTATTAGTTGCAGCCAATCTGTAAACAACTGTCTATCCTGTTTAGGAACAACAACAAGAAAAATATAAAATCAGCAGATGGTTGACTGTTCGAATCAGGAAACAATAATTCAGATTTGCTTTAATTACACCATAGAATTAATTTACTTTAAAAAAAAAAAAAACGGTGTCAGGACTAGACTAAATCATCATGTACAAAAATGAAAGAGTGAGAAATATGGCTGGAACAGATGGCACTGAAGGCATTATAGTTTAAGAGCAGTGAAAGAGTTATTGGTTTAATATAAGTGAACCCTGAAAAGAACCCAAAAAAGCCTACAAGAATATTAGTCAATACGTTTAAGGATATTACTATGAGTGAGTTAAAAGTCCTGAATGCCTGAAAGATAAATAATTGAAAGAACTAAATTTAGAAAGAACTCTTTTTTTTTCTTAAAATTATCAAGGACTGTATTTTGGTTCTTTTCTGTTTTTCAGTTCATAGGATACCTTGTAAAAATGCTAAATTAAACTCATACTGCGATTTGCATGATGTCTTGTTTTGCCAACACTGTAATTCCATATGTGTTGGCAACTGTGTATTTCTCTCTGCCTAGTCTAACAGTAACCCAACTTTTTTCTTCACCCTACCTAGCCATCTCCCCTTCTCCTTCCTCCATCCATCCAGAAAATAACTAGAAGACATTTTTCAGTGTGGGGGAGTGTAATACAATATGCTGGTTGTGCTAGATATGTTTAAGTAAAACGTAGAAAACACATTTTCATCATGAGTAATCTTTTCATCTCAGTCTTCCATCAGATTCCCTGGGATTTCCACATGCAGAAACTTACACAACCATATATGAAAACCTTTAGGTTCAAACACCTCCTGTAAAAAATGATGTCAACATTCATAATATTGTTCTAGACTTAACTGCAACACAGAAATCTGATTTTAACATTCAGCAGAGAGTTTCCGTTGGGATGAAATTTGGCATACATCTCAGTTTAGGTAAGTTTAAGTATACATTTTAAAAGTGTGAAAACTGACAGAATCATTGGGGTATCCATGACCAAAAAATTAAAAGTCACTTTTACTGATAATGTTTGTTCAAAACTCTGATATAAATGAAAAACAACAACAAAAACAACACAAAAACAAAAACTGCAACAACAAAAAAAGTATAGCTAAGTAGATTTTCAGTATTTTCAAAAAAAAAAGTTGAAAAGTTAAAATAATGAAACAAGCAAATCTGCAATTACTTTTCCTTTTCAACATCCCAGTTTGTATCAAGAATTCTAGATTATTATTTGTTAATAGGATGAATAAAAAAGATGATTAATATATTCTGATTCCCTTTCAAGCCTCCTTTGACTATGTTTGTTATGTTATATAGCTCCTTACTGCATACTACAGAAATTTATGATGAATCAGGACACAGTGATTTTTTTTTTCCAAACTGCTATTAAGACTTTTAGTCACTTTTGCAGTTCATGCTAATTAAATGTAAGACAATGCAAACGAAATTTTTAAGTGAAGCCCAGTGACAGTGTTTCATGTGACATGTCCTTTCAGTCATGCTTGGCCATCTTGTTATTATTCAGATTGGAGGACCTGTTTTACTGTCTGCACACTTTGATTTTACACCCTTGGAAGTTCAGTTATGACAGTTAAGGGCAGAACCGTACACCCTGATTTTAGCTTGATATGCAGTCAGGTCACAGATGAACCATATACCCCTCTAAGAAATGGGGAGGCACTTCTTGTCCCTCACAGCGCACAGAACTCTTGAAGAATACATTAGTTGGTTGGCATGTCAGTTAGATTTCCTTTTTCACTGATATTTTTATTGCTTTATTCCAGCTTTTGTGAGAAACATACATTTCAGGGATGAAGGCATTTTGATGTCAGAGTTTTAAAAAGAAATGGCAGAATTTGAAATGATTTTTCACTATTTAATTGCTTAATTTATGTAGTTAAACCACAAGCTCATTTTTTGCTATTAATCTTGACCATCTGTTCATTGGAAAAATGTGACATATGATTAGTCGCATATGGTTATTTCTAAGTTAGTGAAAACAGATACCCTTGCAAGAGAGACACTGTAAGGAAAAGAAAATGTGTACTGGTGGAGGTGTTTAAAAGCAATCTTGTGTTTGCTGTTAGCTTCTAGTGTATTGTATCAATCACTCATTTCTGACTGCACATCCTCAAGTGAAGGTGTATCAATTCATTACTAAAACCATGCTTAAATATATTTCACATCTATATTCAAAATATTGTCATGAGTTATCCAGGTGGGAAAAATAATGTCTCTGTATGTTGAAATACAGAATAATACACCAAGTTTACTGTCAAAAGTAGCTGTAATAAATATAATATAATAATACAATGTAATGTAATATAATGTAATATAATATACTATAATATAGTATAAAATAGTATAATATAACATAATATAGTATAATACAATATAATATGTAGTAAAATGGTAGATTATGAGAAATATTTCTAACTTTTTTTTCTGTAATCTAATGCCGGAAAATGTAATTTTCATCACTACATTTTGTAATCAGAGTATCTTGGTTTCTTGTTTTTTGTTTTTTATTACCTACTTACTTATTACCTGTAAATAGAAAATTATGATAGAAATCATAAAACTGTGATTAAAAGTTTTAGTATGGCTGAAATGCATTGCCTTGATAGACCATGACCTTTTGGAGATTAAACTTGCTTTGAAAGACTGTTAAAATGTTTCTTCTTTGGTTTGGAACAAGAAAAGACATTAAAATCATGGAAATCTTTGTAAAATGGAAAAATTGGTTCCTGCCCAGTCTTCTCCAACTCCTACTCATCTAAAATCTGCTGTTTTTCAAACCACAAGTTCATTAAGTCACTTTGTCCCTTAAGTGCCATCAATGATGTCATATTTTTCTTCAGAATATTCTTGATCTTTGCCATGGCCGTCCAGGTTTGGCTTTGGGTTTTATTAAAGTTGTCAGCCTCTTCAAAACTCATACAAGGAGAGCTGTCTCTGTTTGCCAGATGGGCTTATAGCACTAAGCAAAACAAAAAGCAGAATAAGAGGCACTGTTCCACTTTTGCAGAGTATTAACTGCTGAAACCATTTCATCTGTCAGTGGCAGTGAAGGTAAAGGAGAAAATAATGACCTTGATTTGTTTCCCTGACTTACAATGATGTTTTGGAAGGGTATAGAAAAAAAATATGTATTTGGTGAGAGAATGATAAGAAACAACTAAAATAAAAAGAATGGAAGGAAAATCTAGGAAGAAGATACTGCCAAAAATAAAAGGCTTGTATTGATGTGGCTACCGCTGAAGAACACTTATGATTTAAAGTAATAGAGGCACTTTCTCACAAGACAAGTGGAACACATTTTTTGAGTTTATTATGTTAACATGTGACTCAGCATAAAACAAGGATCTTTAAATTCTGACTGGAAGCTCAATTTTTACTTAGATAAAATGAATTTGTTTATATTTATTCCTTTCTAGTGAAAACGCAGTTTTATGTTGAACCTCAGGGGCATTAAGTACAGATATTCTATATACCCTCAAATGCAGAAATGTATTGTACGGTGGAAACACCAATCAAGTATTCATTAGCTGAAGGAGTATGAAAGTCTCAAGAGCTGAAAAATTACATTTTACATTTCTAAAAAAGGTATCTAATGTAAAACAGGATTTTTAATATAATACTGAAATCTATATAGCTGAAAAAATTCTGTGGCATCATCCTTTTTAGTGTACACACTGTCCTTTTTTGAAACAGATCCTTAAATAACATTTACTGTTATTTGCTTTGTTATAACTGACTAAATGTATTGACCCTAACAAACTTGCTAACAGAAAATGAAGAAAATATATGGTTTGAGTTAATTATCAGTTTCTCTGGGTGTTTCTCTTCTTGTGGGTTAGATGCTTTTGTAGAATATTAGAAAACATTGAAGTTAGAGCTGCAGCTCACTGCAAAAAAAAAATGTGGTTTTGCTTGCCTTATTTGGATTAGATAAGAGTTTTCAGACTGTGAATGAGAAATGGATGAAAGAAATTTCAATGTTTATTGTTGCAAGGAAGGGCAGATGTTAAACTTGCTGGATTTTCTACTGTGTGCCCATCAACTCAGTGGCGTCATTCCTAACCATTTTTTATTAATCAAGGAAGGATTTCATAATGTCCATGTCCACAGTTTATATCCAGAGATTTAGTATATATACTGTAGTGTCATCCTTTACAGACAGAACGATACTTAGATTCCAAGAAGACATTCATGACTATGCATATACAGAAATAGTGTGTAAGTTATATCAAGCGACGTATTTAGGTTTTCACAAGAAAGACTAAATCAAATGCCAGAGATGCTTACAAGGTAATCCAAACCTGGAGACTAACACCAGATATTTTAGAAAATGTTAGCAAACAACAAAGAAGTATTAGTTAAAGACATTTATATCAATTACTTGAATTGTAGTTTGAAAAGTAAAATGCCAAAGAGTGTGCCAAAAATGGCACATTCAATTTCACATATAAAACAGAATTTATCCTTGCAAACAAATATAATGACAAGTAATAGGAATTTCATCTACTTATGTTCTTTTCTTATATTTAAACTCCTTAGAGCTACTCCAGAAATTTTTGTTGAACACAATGTCTGGGAGGGCATCCAGTCATCACTGGGAGATTGTACAAAAATAGTTATTTTATTTGCCCCACTAGTATTGCATTAGCAATATATTAGAGAAACCCACTTTTTATAATGTTTCCTTTTAATAAAAGATGATCATTAATACAGTTATAGCCAAGAGTTATTGTGGTTTCCTGAGCTTCTTTTGCCCCTGCTCTTTTTTTTTCCAAGTCTTCACATGTGTTTTTTAGTGTTTTATGTATTTAGAAAAGTATTTACATGCATAAAAGAACAATAACAACATAAAGAAAAAGTTCCATGTGTCAAAATCAGAGGCATTCTTTCATGAATGCTTAATTGCTTAAATTTCACAGTACACTGAATACGTTCAGACAATAAGTTATATTTTTTGAAGTTATTTTTGGTACAATACCAGTTATTTATACATTCTCTTTTCACCACAGTACAAGTTTAACACCCTCTTACACCTCCTTACCAGTCTCCTTTGTGCAACATATTTGATAAACCAGATGATGCCTTCTAAATCCTCTAATGTGAATAGAAAAGATTCCTTTCCTACAGAGAGCTTAGAGAGATGTAAACTATCTGAAATAAATGTGGATATTGCATCACAGAAAGGGAGAAAGACACATACCACTGAAAAGAAGGTACAGAATATCCTAGCTCTTCCAGGAGTGGGAACACACTGAGCAGATGGAAAATAGTGAGAAAGATCCTGCAAAGAAAAAGAAACTGAGGAGTCTGAGATTAAGTCTCTATGAGGCTGGAACAATTCAAGGAGCTCTCTGAGCATGTATAAAGATGTTAGCACACTACTCTGCAATATTCACAATGTCTGTAAAGATTACAGTATCATTAGATTCAAAAAAAGAGAAAAACATAGTAAGGAAGATGGACAGTTTCAAGTCACTTAAGATACATACAGTTATTTACTAATTTTTCTGAAGGGTAGTAATGAATTATCAATCATATAGAAGTTTTACGTTTTTCTCGCTGATTACTGATCTAACGTCTTTTTTTCCAGTCAATTTCTCAGAATTAGACTGTGTTTTTACTGTTAAAAAATCAGTGATACACACTGGTCATGAATATGTTTGCAACAGAAAAAAAATAAAATTAAAACATCAGTTTTTCAGTGTACAGTGATTTTTTTCCAAAGTCTCTTCAGTTTGTTCACACCAGTCATTCTTCAACTTCCTGTTATTTCCAATTCCAGAACTTCCTGTCCATCTCTCCTTTTTTTTTAGATTTCTTTTTCATACTCTAATTATCCTTACGGCTAGTCAATTATTCTTACCTCTAGTTAATTAAAAAAAACTTCTTATGACTGCTTTACATGCTACTGTTCACTTAAAACACAGGAAATTGACTTTCAGACTTCAAACATTCCTCTTCCTATACGAGCAGCATTTTTTCCTTTACTTCTCATGCATCACTGCTGTTGACACTATAAGGTATTTGAGAAAAATAATAATTGAATCTTAAGTGTAAAGAAGAACAAAGGCGTGGTTTTTTTTATTTGTTTTGTTTTGATTTGTTATTTGGCTGTTTTATAAGAATGAAACAACAAAAATTTCAGATATAAAATTTAGTATGAAAAATCTTTTCTCAGATGCTTTCATATTTACTTCTCGGACAAACTATCATATAGCTAAACAATCACGAATAAATGATCAGTATCAGTTGTGAGTTTGAAAATATTATAAGGGAATTAGATCAACTCAAACTACAGGTAGTAGGGTTTCATTTCTTTCGGGTGTCATACAAAGATAATAAAATAAAAAATTAGTAAAGTATTTTATTATTTTTTTCTACGAAAATTTGGAATCTTTTCCTCAGCTGATCATGAAAATATACTGTACTGTGTGCAATGCCTGATCACCTATTTTAGTTATTAGTTCAAATTAAGTAAATTCAGCAACATTTTCAGATGACTTCTTGAAGTAGACTTTTTCTTCTTTTTCCTTTTTCTTTTCCTTTTCCTGTTGCTTTTGATTTTTGCTTTTAGTTTGCTTAAATTCAGGTAATATTTTAATGGAATAGCACACAATCAGGAGAGAAATGGGAGTATATCCTTCAAAGTAGCTACAGTTCTCTTTAGAGATGCTTGTA
This sequence comes from Odontophorus gujanensis, assembly GCA_013399175.1. Classification (NCBI taxonomy): domain Eukaryota; kingdom Metazoa; phylum Chordata; class Aves; order Galliformes; family Odontophoridae; genus Odontophorus; species Odontophorus gujanensis. Next base: position 32,348 of record VXAB01009769.1, on the reverse strand, counting down.
GTACATACATAACTTAATAATTTGATCATTTCCTCACTTCTTAGATCAGTCATCTTTTAACTTTTGATTTCTAAGATTCTGTACAAACAGAAAGTTTTTTCTGTTCCAGGTTCTAACTGCAATTGCTGCAGATAGAGTTAACTACAGTCTGACTTTAGAACAACAAACTGAACATTTCTCAAATGGTCTCTACTGATTTTCTTATTTTTTCTCTAACTCTGTCAAGATAAAGTCTACTGTACAATGAACAATGTCTCCTGCTACTCAGTGGACTCTATCTGAAGAATCAATGTACAGGTCTTTCACCTTAACTAAGAAAAATACATCTATTTTTAATGCAAAAGATTTATAGTGCTGGGAATTTTCTGATATGCTGATTTTCCTATCTTGTTATAAATGTTTAGACAGTAATTAATTTCAGAAGACCATTTGCAGCTGGTCTGAGATTTGGGAAACCTAAGTTAAGCTGGTCCTGCTTTCAGGAGTATTAAGATCAGATGACTTTCTCAGCAACCTGTATGATTTTTTCTCTCTATTTAGTGTTAGGAATATATTGTATCTATATATTATGTCCTATTTCTCAACCAAAGAAGAGAAAGAGTTAAGCAGTCAATGAGGAGTAAAGTTACATAAAAACGCAAATTTTCTTAGGATGAATTTGTCTGAGAAGTCACCACAGCAAGGGGCGCAGCAGCAGCCAGAAATGGAAGATATAACAGAGCAAAATTTTATTCCAGTCACCCAGCAGTTGTTCTAAAATGTGGCTAATTTCATCCCTGACTGTGAAGAGTTGTACTTTAAAAATAATTTTATGAGAAAATATTTTTTAACCATAGGTTTTGGAGAAATAAAACAAAAAATGTATTTACTAGTTTTGAGATATGTTTTGATAGCACAGTTGAGGGTAACCACTACTCCTACTCACAGGATGGATGTCTTGAATGCTAGTAATATGGAAAAAGACAGTGTGTAGCAATAAGCTATGCAAAATGGATACCTGCATCCATTTCAAGGTAAATACTTTGAAAAACATGTCACCATGTTGTTAAAGCAGTCAGAGGTTGAGTTTAAAGACTGACTTTCATACAGAGACATTAAAGACATTTTTTTGACAAAAAAATGGCAAGGACACATTAAAGAACAGCAGTAAGGTTTTATTGGCACATACTTAACAATTCACATTTTGTTAGTGCATTTATGTTTTCAGTTGTTTTCATATGCAGTAAGTTAAAATGAATGGAGTCTATTTTTTTTAATATGATATTTATATTTTCTTTTAAATTTTCAATAATAGAACACTTTTCACAATTCCTATGATGAGAATATCTCCATTAGTAAGTAACTTCTGTGCTATTGCTGATTTGTATTAAACTGAAGAAAAACTTGAATTTTTGAGAGGCTACATCTGCCTACTGACTTAACTAAGAGCTCTTCAAAATTCCAAAATACCACTGGCGTGTATCTTTCCAGGACAAGATTTTGGATTCTGTGCAAATTATTTTCAAAAGCAGTACCTGCCTTACAGAATTGTTTTCTTGTTTGCCTGTGTAAAGGTGGCAAAGTGAGCAATTCCTGAATCTTCTTGTGGACTTCAATCCATACTATCCTTGGGAAGTTGTTGTTTAGGTAATAACCAGAAGATCGGTGAAGCAAATAGGTTTTGGTCCTTATTTAAGAAAGTATTTTTCTTCTTGAAAATTACATTATTATTTTTGGTGCAATGAGCACAAGGATATATTTTTTTCTGATCGGTTACACGATTTCCCTGTTATTTTCTCTGATCTGAACTTATATTTGGACCATCATCCTCATCTTCTCGTCCACTATCCTACTACTGCTGGGAGAGCAATATGTTCATCTTACATTTATCTCCATGTTGATACTTACTATGGCCTCATTGCAATGGTGCACACAGTGTATTTGAAACCAAGCATAATGTTGCAATTTGGCAGGCATCTCATGACCTCCGTGGACATAACCATTTAATCTAGATGAGAGTTTGATCTCAGAGTGAAAAACCTCTTATTTTCATGACAATTCCTTTATGAGACAATTTCAATCACTTATCTGTGTGAATTATTTTTAATTGTAGAGTCCCCATTTATCATCCAGTGCTTTCAAGACTTGTTTTTTGAAGCTACACTGCTTCTGCATTTTTTTACAGAAATAATGGGATTATGCTTATTTACTCATCTCACCTCAGAGCTTGCATTGCTCTATTTTAAGTTACATAGCTCTCATTGTCCACAAATACTTTTTCTTACATTATCACAAGATAAAGGAAAACAACAGTTGGAGAATCCTGCTTTTCTTGATTTCTGCTTCCTCTGCAAATCTTTGCTGAACTTTCCCAGACGTGACAACAATAATAAGAAGTGAGCTTTATGCAGCATTTATCATAAACTCCTTTAATCACCAACATTATATTCCTTTTAAAATATATTATGCAATTTTTACATAACTTGTGTATCTGAATGCTCAAGGGTAAAAAAAATATTGCCTAATAACATTGCCACTGTCACCGCTGTGTAAGATGAAAATAATGTTTCAGTATTTAAAAATATTTCAGAGATATAAATACAGAAGTGATTATTCATTATTTTACAGTTTAATGTTAATTACCAGAAAATAAATTTTGAAAGAGTCTCATAGATACTTGTGGCATGATTTTTATTAAACTTCAAAAAGTCTCCTGCAAACTGTATGGCAATCTTGCATTCTAAAATGAAAACTTCTTCATACAGGCTTTTTTTTCAGTGTTCTTCAATCGATATGTTATGGAACAGAAGACATGTCAGACTCTGCCTTAAAATACAGTAAAAACATTAGGCTTTCTGGTTTTTAGGCGGAGATGGTCACACAGAGTCTCTGCAAGTGTAAGACCAGGCTCTGAAAGTGTTACAAGAATTTAACTTTGTCTTTAGTTTTAATCAAACTGAATACTACGAAATTTTCAGTCACTGCTACTGTAACGCTAAAGCAACACAAAAATCCAAGCAGCCTGCAGTCAACATTTCAATCCCTATTTATTTTCATATAATTTCTAACAACGACGATCAAGGAATACACATCAGTAATCACCAGTTTATATCAGTAAGAATTTGCTTCCCATAACCTTTAATATCTTTCCAATGATTCAAGTAATTACTAGTAATTTTTCATGGATATTCTTAGGAAACTCTTTATCTTAACCAAAAAACAATATAGAAACAATGAACAATGTTTCATAAAAGTAAATTACACTGTGTTCTACCCACTGCGGGATACAATGCTTTGGAAATTCAGTCAGCCCTACTGTGAGTATCCACAGTTTTTCCAAAAGAGTAATATTGGTGTTTGATGCCATGAATAAGTTTAAACATTTTCACTGATAAGTGAAATTAACAAATAAAAAATGCATTCCTTTGCTGTCCAGGTGAAAAGTATTCCAATTCTATGTTAAGTCTCACTTTTGAAAAGCAGATGTGAAAACTGTGAATAGAAGCAGAAATCTGAAGATTTTCTGCCTGAACAGCAATCAAAGGCACATATTCTTTTCCAGTAGGGAAACACTTCAGTGCTCTATGTGCTTTTAGAAAGTTGCTCAGTATGCAAGTGAGACAAAATATGTTGGAAAACATTGTGAAGGATTACTGATCTCCTCTGAAAGAAAAGGAATATGAATGCATATAGGCCATCTATTCACTCCATTTATTTTATCTAAGAAAGAAGGGTATGATGAATGAAGTACTGTGCATTGGCTATTCTTTGGTTGTGTTCTGCAAGAAACCACAGCCCATGTTTTTTTCTCTTGCAATGAATGCTGATGAGAGAAAATTCGATGTAACCACAAGCATTCCTTCCACAAGCAATTCCTTGGGGTAAAACCAATTATAATATCTTCAACTACCTAGAGGGATGAGTTATTCCCTTACCATCAGATACTTCAGCTCTGTCAAATGGTTTCAAGATGATTAGGTCGTGTAAGATTTCCTGCAGAATTAGTAAGCTCTTTCCTAAAGGTTTTACTTTTGAGAACGTATGTTTTTAACTCTTTAGAGATAGTAAAATAAATCAATTTACATTTCAATTGATTATTCAATAAATTTTCAGCTGTTTCCAACAAAAAACCTCTCTCTATTTTGAAAATAAGATGCATGCTTATTGAACTTTTTACAAAGAATATATTTTGATATCCATTCACAAGTTAAAAAATGCAGTTTACATTATATCCTATTTGAAATGCCATTGCTTCACTACTGATAACAGGGTTCAGTAATGCAAAAAGGAATTTCAGATCTAACCACAAGTGTTCTCATCTGCTGCATTCCTTTCAGTAGAGTTAATGAAACTAAGACATATGGTAAATAATTAATTACATAAATATGCATTAAAAACTGTTTGGTTTTTTTTCTGCCATACATCAGAGATCCTAGATAATTCATAGCCATTTGCTTATTATTAGTATATTTTGTTTTTACATGTAGCTGCTGTGACAATTCAAGAAGCTGACTGAAATTACAGTTAGTGTGTATTAAACATTGCTCATTTTGGATAGAGTCATTCCTAAGAATTCATTATTACTTTTTTCTCTGAACATATAGAAAACTCAGCTCTTGAATCCCACAGTATTAGATGTTGGACTCAGAACAAAAGAGAAGGGAAGGGGAAGTGAAAGAGGTAGGGAAAGAGGAAAGGGAAGGGAAGGGAGAGTAGGTGAGGGAAAACTACTGTGTACGTGAACACACTGTCACTACTTCTCACCTTTAGTCTTACTTTGATACTGCATGCCTTTTGACAAAGGAAAAAGAGGGAGTACAAATCAAATAAAATCTCAACCAGTTCATTAAAATAATATATTTTTATAATTTTGCACATTTAAAACTTTTTTCTTATAAAACTTAAGCATGAGAAATATATCCCAGATAAGTAATTCTAGGAGCAATGGTTTCTGTATCATGATAAATTTGCCGAAAAGTTCAAAGAAGAAGGCGGTAATATAGAAATTCAATATATTTTGTTTATTATGTTCAAAGCTAAATTTTTTATTTTCATTCTTTTACATTTTTACAGTTTTCTTCTTTCTAGCAGTTATTCTTCATTGGACCCCTTAATGGGGTCTTTAATATTTCTGAGGACATGCTGCAGCCCTAACTTCAATAAGGAAAATATTTAGGGTCTCCTTGCTCTCCATAACTCTATCAATGACATCCAAGGCTCATCTGTAAGACTGACCTGCAGCACTAACAAAAGGCAACTAGCTTTGGTGGTCTTATGCATTTTTCAGGGTGTCTTATCTTTATGATTCAGGATGATATTATTGCACAAGTAATTCCCAGGCTACTCCTCTCTTATCCCTGATCAGCCAGCTGCTGCACTTTTTTTTTTATTATTTTTTTCCTAATAAACATGTTCTCAGCCAACTATCTTAGATTTTTACAGAGCATTTATATTCTCTGGAAGTTTTTAACCCTCTTCTTATCATCTCTCCTGACGTGTTCCTAATGCCTTGCTGGTGTTTTCTAGATTATCACACTCCTATCAAATTACATCCCTTCAAAACAGCCAATCTGTTGCCTTTCTGTTCACAAAATCAATGACTGAGGCAAGTCCAGAGGGACGTGTAGATTCTGTGTTGTTTTAAAAGCTTCCCTCCTACTTCAGAAGCATTGGTTTCTGGCCTATATTCATCCCTTTTCAGAAGTTTTGGGCAGCGTTCATATCATAAGGGAGGTGTTTTCAAACGCAGTTTCTGAAAAAAGGAAACAAAGAAAAAAGACTTGGTTCCAGACCCTTCTTAAATGTCCCTTCTTAAATGTATCAAATATTTACTGGAACAGAAATCGGACGTTTGGAACAGGTTTTACACATAATTCCAGACTTGAATTTGTGTTACACTCTGGTGTTTGCATGCATTCCAACAATGACACTTATACTTCATTGAAAATTGAGCTTTGTGGGATACAGTGCAGTACAGAAAGTAAGCAGATGGCACAGCCAATGTAGTACATGCAAAAATCTCAAGTGAGCCTCCTCACTCTTCTATAATATATATTTCTATAAAGAACAGCAAGCATGAGAAAATACCTTGGTATTTTACTAGTATTATGTTATCTCAGAATCTGTTCTCATCCTAATATCAGGACAGATTGCCTAGGTAAAAGATCATTTTGCAAACCTGCTGCCTACCCATGGCACTCTTCTCACTGGATGCAATCACTGTCCTCTCCCTGTTTATGATCTGCAGTATATTTTGCTGATCTCTATATTTAAAGTTAAACACAGGGGTTTTTTTTACTTTTGATGCTATCTTTTTTTAGTTTTAGTAAGTCAGTATCTACCTTCAGTGGGCCATTAAACTTTGTTTCCATCACTGTTCTTGGATTTTTTTTTAACATTTATGTGCTGCTTGTTACTCTTGGGAGTAATTTCCTGTAGATATTCTTAAAACTCTCCCAATTTCCCTTTCAAATTCTTCTTTAAACCCTTCTCTTTTAGGAATAGAAGATATCTGAAAGTTGTTCACTTGCTGTAAGTTCATGCTCTCCATACTTGGTCATTAGCCAAGCCAACCAATATTTCCTTAACGTCTCTTGTCCCCTTCCAAGATATTTCACAAGCACACACACATGCATGTACACACGCACTTTAGTCACAGTCATTTTAGAGCTGTAATCTACTTGTTCTGTATATGTGAAATGCTTAGTCATAGATCAAGGACCATGATTAGTCTCCTAGGAACTGCCATAGTGTGGTTGAAAACAAATCTCTTTGTACTTTTCTAGTAGACTCGATTGTAAGAGGTATGAGAGGTAAGACGAGACCATGATTCTTTCTCAAACAGCAACACTAGTTACATTATCTCATTTTGAAAAACAATGTTGCTGTCATGCATCTCCAGCAAGTGCTGTCTAGCAATCTAGAAGGGATTTTTTTGCTTAAGCTTAGAAGCAAGTTTTGAGTACCAGAGAGATATATGCCAATATTGATTGATCATAAAATTTCTGTAAATTTCTGAAGTAAACTTAAGTCTCTAGGGATCTTCTTGTCCCAGCCTATAATTTTAACTGATTCTGGAATAAAAGACATAGTATCTCATGACCTAAGTCTTATCTGATTTTACTAAATAGAAAGAAACAATGCATGTTCTTAATCTTGATTAGATAAGGGCTTATTTCTGTGTTTGAAAATTAATCACGGTATATTATATGTAGGTTGTACTCCAGGATGTTATCTAAACTGGATGGCCTCAGATATATCACCTAGCTGAAAGACTGAAATGAGAGTCAGAGATGCTGTATGCACTGTGTGTGTTTATGCAAAGCCATATGGAATATTGAAGGTGAACTAGGCCCTGAAAATTTTAAATGAAACATCGTAATATGTTTATATACCTCATTATATCAATCAACTGAAGTAAGGAATGCATAACTTTTTACTACTCCCAGGACGATACTATACTTGTGATGAAGTTAGTTCCCAAAATATTTCCATGTAAAAATTTCAGTGTTCCTGTTTGATTATGCCTGTCAGAAGGCATCAAGACAGCTAGAACAGACATGACAATTACTCTCCTTTGTGAGAATGGGATTTCGTCAAGCAGGTCTTAGTGTATATTTATTCTGTTGGTTTATCTTAGATGACTTTTTGTCCCATTATATGTACCTGATGGTTGTATTTTAAGTTGAGTATCTGTGTTCATTCAGATGCCACACAATAAAATCTGAAAGGATTTGCTATGACACAGTTAGGATTGTAAGATGAAACTTTTCCCAATTTACAATTTTTACAATTATATTAAATCTATAATTGGTGTTCTAAAATTAATACATGTAGCTTGAGCTCTTCTACTGTACAATTTAAAAGTAAAAATAGTTTCATTTCTTAATAGTCATGAGTCTGTTTATGAGTACTGATATCAAAAATACAAAATTATTTCAAGTCATTTTTATACAAATCCCACAGATCTGACCAACATTGATTATAGGAGAGATATATCTTTTGCTTTTTTCTTAAATTTACTGTGTCAAGAAAATCCCTTTTTATGCTTTCTAATAATACTCATCAGTTTTGATTATCCTCCTATGATCCCAAGATTGATTGGTTTTTCAAGTGTTCTATAAAATGTTCTGAAAGCTTAAATAAACTAATAGGAGTAGTATGCTCCTCTCAGTATTGTGCATGTTGATGAATATTCAGAAACTTGGAGACATAGTCAGCTGATCATACAAGGAGTCAAATGCTCTTATTTGTCATAGAATACATTGAAATGAAAGGGTACCCACCAGGATCAATAAGCCCAACTCCTGCTTCCTTACAGGACAACTCAAAAGTCAAACTCTGTGTCTGAAAACACTGTCCAAATCTTCTTGAACTCTAGCAGGTTTGGTATCATGATCACTTCCTTAGGGAGCCAATTTCAATGCTTGACCAACTTCTGGTAAAGAATATTCTCCTAATACCCAACTTGACTCTACTTCGATGCAGCTTCATGCTTATCCCCCAGGTACTATGTCTGTCAACAGGGAGAAGAGATCAGTGTCTGACTCTCTGCTCCCTCATGAGGATTAGAGGAAGAGGAGGGTGTCGTGAGGATAGAGCTGGGAACCATTGTGCGGCAGGCAAAGTATGACTAATTTGCCATTGTGGAAACATGCTGGGATCGCTCCCATGACTGGAGTGCTGCGATGGATGGCTGCAATCTCTTCAGAAAGGATAGGCAAGGAAAGAGAGGTGGTGGCTAAGCTTTCTATGTTGGAGAGTGCTTTGGTGTTACCGAGCTTGTGGCTGGAGATGATAAGGTTTAATCCCTATGGGTAAGGATCAGAGGAAGGGCTGACAAGGCATCCTGGTGGGGGTCTGATATAGAGCATCTAAACAAGATGAAGAGACAGATGAGGTGTTCTACAAGGGTAATTGCCATCCCTTGTCCTCATGGGGTTCTTCAAATTCCCTGAGATGTGCTGGGAATACAACACAGCACAGAAGCAGCAGTCTAAGAGGTTTCTGGAGTGTATGGATGATAAATCCTTTCTGCAGCTGGTGAGAGACCCTAGAAGAGGAAGTACCCCATTAGACTTGCTGTTCACAAACAGAGAAGGTCTGGTGTGAGATGTGGAGGTCAGGTAGTCTTGGACAATGTGAACATGAAATGTCAAAATTCCCAATTCTTGGTGGAGCCAGGAAGGGGGACAGCAAAACTGCTATCTTGGGCTTCCAGAGGGCAGACTTTGAATTGTTCAGAAGACGTGGATGGGGGAGATCCCCTGGGATTCAGTCTTGGCGGGTAAAGGAATCCAGGATGGCTGGTCGCTCTTCAAGAGGGAAGTCTTAAAGTCACAGATGCAGGCTATTGCCCTGAGCTACAAAATGAGCTGGCAGGGAAGAAGACCTGTATGGATGAACAGGGAGTTTTTCCTGAGGCCCCAGGAGAAAAAGAGAATCTACCTTCTGTGGAAGAAGGGGGGGGGGCAACTCAGGAAGAGTACAAATACTTTGTTAGGATGTACAGGGAGAAAATTATAAAGGTGAAGGCCCAGCTGGAACTCAACTTGGCCACTGGGGTAGAAGGGATCAAGAAACTCTTACAAATATATCAACTGTAAAAGGAGGACCAAGGAGAATCTCTGTTCTTTACTGGATGAGGCTGGGAAAGTGGCCACTGAGGATAAGGAAAAGGCTGAGTTTCTCAATGTCTTCTTTACATCTCTCTTTAAAATTCAGACCAGTTATCCTCAGGATATTCCACTCTCTGACCTGTAAGTCTCTGTTGGGGAGCAGAATTGCTCCCCACAATTCACAAGGAGACAGTCNTTCACAAACAGAGAAGGTCTGGTGTGAGATGTGGAGGTCAGGTAGTCTTGGACAATGTGAACATGAAATGTCAAAATTCCCAATTCTTGGTGGAGCCAGTAGGGGGGACAGCAAAACTGCTATCTTGGGCTTCCAGAGGGCAGACTTTGAATTGTTCAGAAGACGTGGATGGGGGAGATCCCCTGGGATTCAGTCTTGGCGGGTAAAGGAATCCAGGATGGCTGGTCGCTCTTCAAGAGGGAAGTCTTAAAGTCACAGATGCAGGCTATTGCCCTGAGCTACAAAATGAGCTGGCAGGGAAGAAGACCTGTATGGATGAACAGGGAGTTTTTCCTGAGGCCCCAGGAGAAAAAGAGAATCTACCTTCTGTGGAAGAAGGGGGGGGGGCAACTCAGGAAGAGTACAAATACTTTGTTAGGATGTACAGGGAGAAAATTATAAAGGTGAAGGCCCAGCTGGAACTCAACTTGGCCACTGGGGTAGAAGGGATCAAGAAACTCTTACAAATATATCAACTGTAAAAGGAGGACCAAGGAGAATCTCTGTTCTTTACTGGATGAGGCTGGGAAAGTGGCCACTGAGGATAAGGAAAAGGCTGAGTTTCTCAATGTCTTCTTTACATCTCTCTTTAAAATTCAGACCAGTTATCCTCAGGATATTCCACTCTCTGACCTGTAAGTCTCTGTTGGGGAGCAGAATTGCTCCCCACAATTCACAAGGAGACAGTCAGAGACCTATTACTCCACCTGGACTACCACAAGTCCATGGGGCCAGATAAGATCTACCCGTTAGTGCTGAGAGAACTGGTGGAGGTGATAACCAAGCCAGTTTCCATCATCTATCAGTGTTCCTGTAGATTGGAGATGTCCCAGAAGGCTGGAGGCTTGCCAATGTGACTCTCATCTACAAGAAGGGTAGTAAGGAAAATGTGGGGAACTGCAGGCCTCTCAACCTTACCTCAGAACCAGGGAAGATTATGGAGCAGATTGTCTCAAGGGAGGTCACACAGCATGTGAAGGGCAACCAGGGGATCAGACCTAGTTAGCATGGGCTCGTGAAGGGCAGGTCCTGCTTGACCAACCTCATCTCCTACTGTGATCTAGTGACCCATCGACATAGACTTCAGCAAAGCCTTTGACACTGTCTCCCCAGAATGCCCACGGCTTGGACAGGTACACTTTTTGTTAGGTGGAGGGCTGGGCTAGGCCCAGAGTCTGGTGTTTAAAGGAGTGAAATGCAGCTGGAGACCGGTCATGAGTGGTGTTCCCCAGAGGTTGGAACTGGGGCCTGTCCTCTTCAATATCTTTATGGATGATCTGGATGAGGGCACTGACTGCACCCTCAGTAAGTTTGCAGATGACGCCTAGTTGGCTCAAAGAGTCAACCTGTCTGGGGGTAGTATGGCCCTACAGAGGGATCTGGATGGGCTGGATCACTGGTCTGAAGTCATTGGGATGAGGTTCAGAAAGACCAAGGGCCGAATCCTACACTTTGACCACAACAACTCTAGGGAATGCTACAGACTTAGAGCAGAGTGACTGGAAGACTGTGTAGAGGAAACTTACCTGGGGGTATCAGTCGATGCTTGGCTGAATACGAGCCAAAAGTGTACCCAGCTGACCAAGAAGACCAATGGCACCCTAGCTTGCATCAGAAGTAGTGTTACCATGTCAACGGTTTAAGGGCTGGTTCAGCCTGGTTTCACGATGATTGGAGCAGGGGATCCACGGACCCACGCCCTAGGAAAGGGGAAGGGTGAAAGGGAAAATGGAAAAAGGGAGATGGGCCTAAAAACAAAACAGTGGCAACGATCTGAGGAGGAAAGCTAATTTACTAAATAAGATATCAGGAAGCAAAATAACACAATATAATACAATATAATTGGAATTGAAGCTAATAAATCAAATAAAATGAGCAAGAGAGAGTGTCTGATAAACTGAAGGCCTTACGCTAACGCTGAAGGCGAGACAGCAGATAGCACCCACTGCTGCATCAATCCCAAAGGAAAGCAAGTGACTTGTGACATGCAAACAGTGATTATCTTTCCCTCTGAGCAGAAAAATGTAAAAATACAAAGCAGTGCAAAGTCCTCTGGGGAATATAGTTCTTCTCTTCTGAGACATGCATATCCATAACTTTCGATGATCCACAGAGCTGGAGCATTAACTCTTTAACTCTTAATGCACTACATGATGTTATGATGTGGAATACCAATACCAAAAACCATAAAACCATAACATGCCAGCATGAGCATGGGAGTACTTGTCCCCTGTACTCAGCACTGGTGAGGCCACACCTCAAGTTCTGTATTCAGTTTTGGGCATCTCATTGGAAGAATGACATCAAGGCCCTGGAGAGTGCCCAGAGAAGAGCAACAATGCTGGTAAGAGGTCTGGAGCACAGGCCTGATGAGGAACAGCTGAAGGACCTGGGATTATTCAGTCTGGGGAAGAGGGGGTTCAGGAGAGATGCTTTTTGCTCTCTATAACTACCTGAAGGGAACTTGTAGTGAGCTGGGGGTCAGCCTCTTCTCTCCTGTAACTGATGATAGGACTAGAAGGAATGGTTTTAAGTTGAACCAGGGGAGATTCAGACTGGATGCTAGGAAATACTTCTTCTCCGAAAGAGTGGTCAGACTCTGAAATGGGTTGCCCAGGGAGGTGGTGGCGTCACTGACCCTGGAGGTATTCAAGAAACTTTTAGATATTATACTGAGGGACACGATTTAGTGAGGCCTATTGGTGGTGGGTAGACTGTTGGAATGGATGATCTTGTAAGTCTTTTCCAACCTTGATGATTCTATGAGTCTTTGTTTCAAATATTGGAATGGTAATGCATACTCCATCTTTTTTGAAGATACATAAGTAGACTTCTACATTAGAAGATCAGAAATCATACTGAAATCATTACTTTTCTAAGATATAAATTATTTAGCCTAGTAGGCATTTTTGTTGGTCAAAAGTCAATCAAGATGCAGTAAAAGTATGTCTCACTTTCATGTGACTTGAAAAAAGCACTTCAGTTATGATTGGATCTCCAGGCTTACCAAATTAATGAAAATTTTTGTACTGATTTTCTGAGTTTAGCTGTAAGGTATATGACATCAGAAGAAATTTGAGTACATTTTTGACTCAATTGTCTCCTACCAGTTGGTGTCTTATAATTCAAAAAGCTATACTAGGATTCTTACCTTTTGATCATGAATACCTTTGCAAAGCAGGGAAGTAAAAGTAGGATGTGTTTTGATTATAATCTGTTTGAAAAAGAAATATATTTAAAGCTTGAACTTCGCAAGTGCCATTTTACCATAAACTCTCACAAGGAAAACTAATCAAAAGGATCCCAAAACATAGCATTTTTTTCAGGTTGCCCTCAAAGGAAAGGGATCAGATAGATTAGAAAGATTTACTAGCCAATGGTATGACTGTAAAACACAATGCAACACTATGCTGATACAGCAAAATAGTCCTAAGTGTGACAGGTCAGATATTGGATGTGCTCTTTTTACAAGTTAAGGTACTGGGTTGTAAGGAATAAGTAGCTATGTTGCTCCTAGAACATGAGCTACCTTCAGAAATTGAATGTGTCATGAGTCCTCTAGGTGTAAAGAAACCTGTTCTCATGCTTGGAAATGGTTAGAAACCAGATGATCCTTTCTTTCAACTGTAATAATGTTTAACTAAAGTAAAGATTTTTAAAGTGTGAATTTTTTTTGTTGCCGTTGTTGTTAAAAATAAGTATCTTTTCTGTCAGAAAAGTTAACATGAAGTTTTTGTTGTAGATTTGGACCTTTTCTGCATATACTGGTCTGACTGAATAATAATTATAATAATAATTTAATCACTGTAATATATGTTTCACTATTATAGTGTCTAAGTTTTGACATTCTGCTGTCTTAGTGCTCTTGATTGAAGACAGTCTGCATAATGCAGTACTGAAGATATAATATAGGAGGATGTTCTAGTTCAATGACAACAGGGAATAAAATTCCAACATTTAAATGCTCTAAGCCCATGAGATTCAATATTCATTTACCTGAAAGTTTTTTAGGTTATTTACCTGAACAGAAATTGAATATATTTCAAAATCCTTATTTTCTTTGAGTATAAAATTGTCTTTTGTCAAAATATAGGATAAATACACATCATAAAATATTTCAACTGTCCAGAAGAGCAAATATTTGAATTCTTTCATGTGACTTACATGATTTGAAACAATTTAAGCGTTTCCCAATGCTTCTGGAATTCTAAGAACTACTTTTTCTACAAGTTCTAAAAATATTACAAGTGATGTAACATTTATGTTATCTGTACCAAAATTTACACGTAAACACAGCAAGCCACAGCAATTTAGCTTTCATTAAATGTTCTAATTCTACTAGTTGTGAAGGTGAATTTGTCACAGTTGATGTATACAACTCCCAGGATAATTAAATAAAGAGATTAAGAAGTATCTAGTCAATAGAGTAACTCTCTTGCTACAGTATGATGGATGTTGTTTATTCATAGAAAAACAAAGATGCATGAAAACTCTTTAAAAGAAAAGAAAAAAAAGTCTTGAAATAGTTTAATGTAACAGTGCGTTCTCTGAGTATTTCCAATATGGTTATACAGACTTTCATAGACCTTCTGAAATTTAATTGTAAAAAGCATAATCTTTTTATAATTATTATTTTCATTAATTAATTTGACTTGTCTTAATGAATTCAAAGATAGCATTGTTCACTTGGAGTTGGGCTATCGGGCTGCTCTGGTTTTCCTTTGAATACAGTGTTTCAAATTTTATATTTTCCCAACATATTTGGCTGCATTAAGTAACCAACACTCTTCACTCATTAGCTGCTTAACTTTCATAAAAACTATGTGAATGTGTAAATCAACATAGTTCAAAATAATTTTCTCCTTTAACGCTGAGGATTTCTTAGATCTTGCAGAAATAGTATTGAGGTACTCATCACTGAGCAAACTGATATTTTATGGTAAACATTCTTTATTTTATTTTCCTCTTTCATTACTAGCAAACACGTCACTACCCGAATATTCTTTTTGATCACTACCATAGATTTTATGTGCTGGATGGCTTTAAAACTGCAGTTTTAAAATAGATTTTGTCAGATCTGCAATATTTGTATTTATTCCAAAGTAAAGTAGTAGACAATGAGAGAAACTGTAGCTATCACTTCTTCAAAGCAACTTTTCCATTTTTTTCTTGGTCATTTAATATGACATATTCCAGAGGACTGAAATAAATGTGGAGATTTACAACCATTCCTCAGTGAACTCCACTGAGGAAAATACAAAAAATTGTATTTTCAATCAATACAAAGTTTTTCTTTCTTCCTTGCCTTGTCTTCCCAACGTTTTCATATCTTGCAAAATTTCTGCTTCAAAGAATACAGGTTTAAAGGGATTTTTATTTTTCCTTAAAATCAAAGCAGTATTTGTGAGCATAGAACCCCTCTTTCAGAATACTTAATAGTTTACCTTCGTTATGACTAATTTTAGACACTCTCCCTCATTTGTTACAAAACCATAAAGGATTAACTGTTACAGCTTTTAACATAGACGTAATTCTTTTACCTCAAGGGCATGCAGCCAGTCTGTGTGCAATGAAATGTGCAAAACAGAAAGGTAGCTTTTCTAAAACAGAAGGGAACAAGAACAAGTGATGGATGTCATTCTTGTTGCACAAAACATGTAAATAAATCTCACTTGAGTCTATTTCCCAGATGGACTGCAATTTTCAAAACTGATGCATAGATACTGTATTTTTCCTGTACCTACATTTTTTAAGCACCTCATATTTTCCACATTAAAATTGTTGAGGATACTACAAACTTCAGCTTCTGTCACTGCTAAGAAATAGCATTGTTTTGGCAAAGCTGAGTAGCTGGTCGTTCATCTCACTCAAAATCATGCTAGGCATTTCCTCACCTTGATCACTTAATATATGACATTCTCAGAACTTAGGCACAGAGTAGAAAAACAAAAGCAGAAACAGAATTCAGTGGTGGATGTGGAGTTTTTCTTAAAAGCATGACTGAGGAGGAGGAAAAATGTCAGTTCCATATCATGTTTAATATTGACTTTTTGTCATACTGTTAAAGGAAACGCATTTAAAAGTCAAGATTTTACTGTTTTTAGATGCCTTAACTACGCAACCCTTTTTTTTCTCTGTGAAGATGGTTGTAATTCTTCTTATTAAATCTGTCCCACTTTAAAAGAAAAAAAAAGCTTAATGACTTTGGGATACAGAAAATGTGAGCAAAGCTTTAAAAGGGTGACTGACACTCCCTTTCAATCCATCATCTATTTAATGTACTCTACATATTCAGTCTTTACAGCAAGAATAGGAAACCAATTCACTTCCTTTTACATAATCTTTTAATAATATTGCAGGCAGAGTCACATTTAAGTTTAAATTCTCCTTATGGCTAAATATTTTCTTATTCAAACAAAATGTATCATTGTTTGTGGGAGATGTAAGAGTATACAGTGTAAACTCAGATAATTAGGTTGAAATCTTTCTAATGACGAAGGAGCATTTTATTCCCTCCACCCCACACTGAATGATGAAGAATTTGAACAATTTGATCCTCATCTAGCCGTTATAATGAGTACTAAGTACTGCAATTTCATTTCCATTTTTTTAGAAGAAATTGACCACTTTCCTTTTCAGACAAGAACACTCATTACAAAAGTAATGAGTAGGGATGAGAATGACAAATCTGAACTATGGGAGAAAGCTTTTCCTTTAACAGTAGACAACACTTTCAGAAAACTGAGGTTAGAATTAAAACACCCTCCAGAGTGTTTGATTTAGTGCTGCCTACTCAGGTTTCCAGACTTCTGTATTTAATTCTTAGCTTTCTCTTCCCCCTTATGCATCAGATAACATCTAAGTCATTCAGAGTTAAGCACTGAAATGCTCTATGTAATGTGACTAAAATCTCTCTCTACTTCTAGGCCTAAATTTTCAGATACAAATCTTTTTATTACTTTTTTACAATAGAAGATTTAACTTTCCTTATATGCAATAAAAGTCACTCCAAGAGATGGCACATGATTAGTATACCTAAGCAAAATTTTAGATAAATTGATAGACTATCAAAGTTTCCCTTCTCTCACTATCACAAGAGAAAATGAATCGGAATTTTTGTCCTTCTTTTTCCAAATGAAAATCATCAAATTATTCCACTGGCAGAAATTTTTGAAGATCTACAAGCTATAGTAATGACCTTGATATACTGTTAAGACTGATAGATAAAAATGAAGCAATTAATAATGTTCCAGTGTCAGGATTTTTACAGGATTCTCAGGTTTCACTTCAGAATGCAAAGAATTGACATTCAGTCAAACTCATATGTTCTAATCTTGATTTTCGTTTTGATTGGCTTTGTTTTTACAGCAGAGGATGCTCAGAGCAGATGACCCTGGACTGGTCATTCTCTAGCATTCTATTTAGCTTCTTTCACTGATAAATGATATGCTGGAAGAACCTGATGGAGAGAAAGGTTCACTAGAATATGCGTTTCAACAGATCATTTTGATCTTCTCTTTGTTATTATTATTAGAAAATATACCAATATACTTTCATAGAATTGTTTTCATCATTCATCGTGTCTGTATAGTTTTGTTCTCTGTTAACTTCCAATCTTTCCCCTGAATAAATTGCCTTACAGACCTAGTTTTTGTCCCTCTGAAAGTTTTAAGAAGCCAACAGTTAAGACTTTTGCCACCATGGAAGATTTTTCACAGTCTAAGTCTCCCACTTCACAAGAGAATTTTCTTCTTCCCACAACTCATAATAAAATTCAGATTAGAACATTTACGCCCATACTTATATATACTGTAAACAAATCTTCAGCCTTAGCCAGTGTAAATACTATTCCCATTGAGTTCTGGAATGCTTCTGTTGGAAAGATTTCTTTGTTAAACTCAGTTTGATATTGGTGGGAATGCTGTCTTTTAGGAACTGCTCCTTATCTTCATATTGAAACAAAACAAAACTAAGCGAAACAGAAATCCTTCTTTCATTCCTCTGTAAAAGAGACATCTCACTTGCCAAATTGACTTTGGGTAGGTGGGGTTCCCCAAAGTGTATCAGAAAGTCTAGCACAAAAATGCTAGTGATAACTGGTTGTTAAATTTGAGCAAGACTTGAATTTCATACATTTTTTGTCAGTACTCTTTTGCCTCAGATGTTATACCTAAAATCTTCTCTTAACCTTTTCTGATATCATGAGCACCATGAATCAGTATCAAGTGACTCAAAGCCTATGCCTTGCACAGCTACTGAGAAGTGTAATAGTGTAATAAAAGAAGTCAACTTGTTACTGCCTTGCAGAGTCTCTTCCTTGTGTATAAAGCTTTAAGCAGCATAAATTGCTGTGTTTTGTTTACTGCTATTCCACCAGTAAGAATGGACTTGTCACACCTATATGAAGTGATGTGTAGTAGCACTGTCAGTCGTATCTTGGAAACAAAGTAAGAAGAGCAGGTAAATGAAGCTGAGATTAAAGGCTTAGAGAATATGCTCTATGATGAGAGACTGAAGGAACTGGTGTTGTTTAGTCTGGGGAAAAGGAGGCTGAGGGGAGACCTTATTGCTCTCTTCCAATATCCGAAAGGTGCTTACAGTGAGAGCAGGGTTGGTCTCTTCTCACTGGTGATGGGTGATAGGATGAGGGGGAAATGACCTTAAGTTGTGCCAGGGTAAGTTTAGGTTGGATATCAGGAAACACTTCTTTATAGAAAGGGTTGTTAACCACTGGAATAGGCTCCCCAGGGAGGTGGTTGAGTTGTCATCCCTGAATATGTTTAAAAACTGTCTGTATGTGGAGCTTATGGACTCCCTGAATGCATTGGGTTGTTAGAGTAGTATGGTTACGTTGTGGTTGGACTTGATGATCTTGAAGGTCTTTTTCAACCTTAGTAATTCTATGATTCCATGTGTTAATCCTCTTAGTGCACTTCTAACTTTCATGTGCAGTTTAAGGACTGGTGCAAACACAGCCTCCTTCAAAAGTGGAATAGGGTATGCTTTAATGTATATCTCTCCCAGATAAAGACCCAACCAGCTTAAGCTCAAAACTTGTCAAATTCTAAGATAGCAGAAATAATGTGAGGCTGATGGTACTAAATGTAAGGCAGCAAGTGAGGTGAGGTTGCTTTGGATAAAATTTTACTGGTGTGATTTTCTCTTATAAAGTCCTTTGTATGTGACTGAAGGAACAGTGAATGATTACTTAAGTCAAGGACCACAGCATCCTTCAAACACTGTCTGGGAGTTGACTGGGAGAGGATAAGACTAAGGAATCAAAGACAGACCCAGGAAATATGAGGCACCTGTTTGTACAGATGGTAATTTCTGACTGTGTCAGCTGAAGCCTAACACAGCTGAAGTCCAACTGTGCCACCCCCGTGTTCTTTCTTCACTAAACTTCATATAGATTGATACTCATAAATAAGTCCTTTCAGATTTTGGAGGGATTCCAAGGCAGTCCTGCATATATTTTCATAGATATGTATGAAAAAAGGATATAAGTATCCCCCAGAACTGTTGTGCCTAAGTGAACAAACATCTTCCTTTTCTCTTTCTCTGTTGACAGAACAAAAAACAAAACAAAACAAAAAGTCACACATGGATGCTGTGTAAAGTTTCCTCTGCTTGGATTCAAGGAATGTACTGTAAAAAAAAAACCATCCTTACTGTACATTTATTATAAGGTACTTTTGTACCCTCAGTGTTGGTATCCATGTCTTAATTCAGTAATCTATGTATGGTATTATCCCTGTGTGAAAATGTTTCTTACCCAATTCAGATGTCACAATATCCTTTCAAATATTTACCAAGACATTTGGTGTTGGAGCTGTGATGGCATCCATCAGCTCACAAACACGTTAGTACCTTGCTCCCCTAATCATATGGCTAACCAACATTTCAGCTTGTATTCATGCTTAGCCATCATCTACAAAATAGTAACTGAGAGACACTTTCTTTTCCTTCACTGTTGACTTAGTAGTAAATCAAGTGTAGATGTTTTGATACTGGGGAATTACTTTTTTGACTAGAAATTAGGTTGCTAAGTGTGGCATACATTGTAGTACTGAAACAAGCTGGCAGCTATTGAAGAGGTGGGGCTTTCCCATGTACCTGTGTGTGGCACAGTCAGGTAGATTTGAGGACAGCTTTTAGAGAGCTGATCAGAGATGATGTACTCATAGAATTAGTAATTTACTCCCTTAAAATCAAAGAAGTTAGAACACTTCTGAATTCCTTCCTGGTGACTTACTACCATCTTGAAAGCTTTAAGAATTTGTCTCTTTGAATAGGATATTCATCTAATAAGTAATACTTACAAAATAGGTATGCTTTCCTCAGAACAGCACAGATATTTATACCTTCTCTAATAAATGTTATTTAATCAGTGAGCAACACAAAAATGACAATCCCCCTGAAAAACAAAGATGGGTGTTTTTTTTTTTCTTTTTTTCCTTTCTTATTGGGAACTAAAATTACATTTATCCCTCAGGAATATGCCCTCAAAAATTTTTATGTTTGTTTTTTCAAATTTTCATACATTTTAAATCCAGAGCTCACAGCAAAAGGAAAAGACAACATTGTTTGTATTACATTATAGTTAGTTTCCCCATCCCTCCTGGAACTCCTTACTAAAATACAACCACGAGATTTCATGTTAACCAGTAGGTTTCTTTTCCTTTACTTTTACAACCTTTTCCCCCTTGATTCCTCCTTTATTTTGATGGTACATTACTTCCTCACTGATTGACTGTGTCTTAGGTTTCTGTTTAACTAACTGTTCATCTAGCTATGTAGACATGGATACATAATAAGCAAAAATATAAAATAAGATGCCTTCTTTCATAATATATTGACTTCAAACATTATTTTATATCACAGAGATTTTGTTCCATTAAGCTATCATGGAGGAACTGAATAGATAGAAATTTTAATCTGATTATCTATTGTCACTTCATTTTCCATTTTTTCATCAGTGTCACTTGTGCTGCCTTCATCCTGAACAAATTCTGGGGATGCTGACAGTAAGGATAGCAATCTACATATCATGTTTTATTTTTTTCCATATACACAATCTGCTACAAAAATAATGCTTCCTAGTTTATTTTGTTGGCATGCAATGTCGGAGGTGGATATTGGAGGCATGGCTGTGGAGGTTGAACCTTTCTGGTAATATTCTGTTACATTTTGTTGCCATGACAGACAACAGCAGAGGGGAAGTCTGACAGAATGGTATCTGACATGGAAGTGTGTGTGAAGCAAAGTTGTGTCACTGAATTCCTCCATGTGAAAAAAATGGCACCCATTGACATCCATTGACACTTGCTGAACATTTATGGTGGTCAAATAGTGAATGTGAGCATGGCAAGGCAGTGGTTGGTGCATTTTATCAGTGGCAACAGCAACATGAATAACAAGCCATGTTCTGGATGGCCATGCACAGACATTGTACAACAAAATGAAATTCATGCCCTTTGTATCTGTTTTAGCTTCCATATAAATAAATATGAGGCATTACTTTCAGAGCAACCTACATAGTACATAACTACTTACATAAATTCTGTGAATGAGACTGAGGAAAGCCATAGAAATAAGATTTTGGTACCATTGTACACCCTTGTTTCACATAGTAAAAAAATCCATTCCCCTGTTTTATTCACATAAATGTATACATTTAGTCAGAAGAAATATGGGGTCAAATTGATTAACTGATATATTTTCTTACATTGTATGTTTTACAAGGAATGTTTTTTCAATTATATTTCTTAGTCTGAAAACAAATGTTTCTTTACATTTTTTAGAAGCTATATGGGTATGTGAGTTCCAAGTCCTTTCAGTCTCTGTTTTTGAGGTAGCTTTTGCCTTCATAAAATTGCTCCAAGTCTGAGACTCCTAAAGAAAAGGAATTGCCCACATGGTGATTTATTCTTTTAATATAGATCTCAAGTTTGTCAGTAGAATGATTTGATTTTATGTAATTGCAATAATAGTTATTTAGGAACCCATTTTGGCAGAACAATAGCATTTAAATGCTTATTAACCCTAATCTGAATTAGATAAAAAAAAAATGCATCCCAGGATTTTAGTTAAAACAGCTGAGAAAATGAGCAAGTTTAAATGGCAGAGCATATAGTTTCATTTCACGCAGAATTTTATAAACTCAAAATCTTGTGAAACGGTAAAATTATTCAGAAAGTAAAGATGAAAATTCTTAATAAGCACATTTACTTCTCTCCTCTACCTTTTTTAATTGGAAATTTAGACTTCATCAAACTTAAAAAACCAAACACTGATAGTTTTTCTACTTCAGAAAGCTGAAACCTGGACATTTGTTCATAACCTTCCACAATTTGTGTGTGTGTTGGCAAGAGAGCAAGCATTCTTGCCAAACTTCTGAGTGTTATACAAAAGTGTTTGAGGAAAATAAGTGCTTTTTTCATTTAATTAAAAACTAATTTTGTTACTAAGAAAAAGTTAATAGCAAATATTTAATAAGCTAAATACCATATGATTTAGGTTTTCCACCCAAAGGACAACCATTTATAATTTTTTAGTCATCAAAAATCTTTCTGATGGTATTTAATGACAGTACTAGCCAGGATAATAATTTTTCGTTTTCTACAATTCTATTCTGAATTATTAAAATGTCTTGGAACCTTCCTCTTTACTACTCTGCAGTTGAAATACTTCAGTGAAAACCTGGCAAAAAAATAAATAAAAAAAGGAAGGGAAAAAAAATGCCCTTATAATGATATTTTTGATTACACACAAACTTCACTTTGATGTTTCGTTTGTTTTCAAATACATACTCTGACTTTAGAAAACAAAACCATTCAAATCGGGAGTTGTTGTACTCTGTGAAACAGTAATACTAGGAAGTGTAAAATATCTAAATTAAAATAATGAATTACCAATTAGATGCATTCACTCATTCTACCTTACAGCCTAAAGGTTTGGTAAGCCATCACAGTGCTCGCCATATTCAGTCAGAATAACTTTAATTCATTCTACATCTTTGGGAACGCCTGTTCACCAACCTTATCAGGCAAATTAAGATTAGAGATCAAATACTTAAATAATTCACCAGGTTGTCATCAGAGATTCTGACATTAAAAAACAGGCTGAAATGAACAGAATATAGAAGATAACAGGAATTTTCCGTGGAAGTCATAGAATGCTCCAGGATTATAATCTAAGAAAAACAAAGAACAATTCCGTAAAATGAATAGAAATTTTTCCTTTGAATTTTTTCCCGTGTACTATGCTGTACAAAGTACAGTCCTCATTATTTAACCATTTTACGTTAATAGCTATTCCTTTTTCAAATAATGTGAAGATGAAATTCAAAAAGAAAAATAGTACTGTCAGTTTGTGCAGATTAAATATTTGTTAGATTTTAGAGATGCTGAATAAAAATGCTGTCCCAAAATATGTTTTAAAAAACTAATTGGGGAACAGAAATATGACAAGAGTCTGTTGTTACAGTCAGGATGACTTTTCTAAAAAGTGTGAAATATGGCTGATAACAGGGTGAATTCTTGTTCTCCCTTCTTTCTAACAACTTAAAAAAAAAAAGAGTACCATAGCCAAAATGTTGCCTTTAATGTTTTTTTCAATATTCCATCATGATTTTTATCAGGCTTTCTCCCTCCATAAGAAGTCTTTTTTTCTCTTTTCATGCTGAGACCAATCTTAATACAGAGCAAAACAGATCCACATTTCATTTTTTTTTAATACAATCAAAATGGTTAGATGAAACATGCCAGACTGAGACTGATATGTTCCCACCTTTTTTTTCTTTTTTAAAATGAGAGGTTAACACAATCCCAAGCTATTTCCAAGATTTCTTGCAGAAAAGCAAGCTATCTTACGTGTTAAGCATAATAGGAAATTCACCATGTGTGTTATAAAGATCATCAGCTTTTAAGAAAGTACTAGTCAAAGGCATGGTAAAGAATACAAAGTATTTTTAAGAGCAAGAAAAAAGCTTTAAAGGAAGCCTTCTTCCAACACCAAGGAAAAGGAATACAATAAAAAACAAGATTTTTTTTTTTTAATAGGTATAGGGGAAGCACTTCCAATATGTTGAAATTACTTGGAAAGTGAGAAATCACAGGGTGAAAAAGTTTAAAAGGTGAAAATAATGAAGTGTAAATAAATGACACATAAATCAGATCCAGACTAGCTAGAATAAATTGAGCAGAATTTACAAGAGAAAGAGGAAATAAAAAGAGGCAGATTTACTTCAGAACTAAAGACCCTTCAAAGGAATCTGAAATGTAAAAGAAAATTGACCTAAGTAAAGTGATGTGTAGTTAAAACTGGAAATATAATTAAAAATAAAGTGATATGAAATGTTATGAGAAAAAAAATCTAAAGAGTTAAAAAAAAAAAAAAAAAAAAAGAACCAAAGAATAAAAGTTATTTCTGAGGACTGAAATATAAAACCTCAAGTAAATAAAATCAGAATTTGGTTCAGAGTACAAAAATAATAAAGCATGAAGAGCTACCTTGTGTTCATTTCTCAAACCAGCCCCAGTGGAAGACTTCTGACCTTCATTATAAATATACGAATCAAAATGGGGAAAACTTTTTTGTAGGTAAAAAGCAAAACTATCATTTTTTTCATTTGCAGTAAAGACTTTTCCTTTTCATTTTCCAACAAGTTGGAGGGATCCATATTAAAAACTGTCATGGTTTTATGATTTTTGGTATTGGTATTCCACATCATAACATCATGTCGTGCATTAAGAGTTAAAGAGTTAATACTCCAGCTCCATGGATCATTGATAATTCCAGGTATATCTGACTCAGAAGAGAAGAAGTACATTCCCCCGAGGGCTGTGCGATGCTTTGCATTTTTACATGTTTCTGCTCAAAGGAAAAGACAAAAACTGTCTGTGGTCATGGGATCCTCTCTTTCCTTTGGGATCGACTCAGCAGTGGGTGCTCGCTGCCGTCTCGCCTTCAGCGTTAGCGTAAGGCCTTTGGTTTATCGGACACTCTCGTGCTCATTTTATTTGATTTATTAGCTTCAATTCCAATTATATTGTATTATATTGTGTCATTTTGCTTTCTGATATCTTATTTAGTAAATTAGCTTTCCTCTTCAGATCGTTGCCGCTGTTTTGTTTTAGGTCCATCTCCGTATTCCCTTTTCCCTTTCCCCCTTCCCCTTTCCTGGGGCGTGGGTCTGTGGGTCCTTCACACCAGTTGTCGCGGAACCGGGCCTAACCAGCCCGTAAACTGTTGACAAAAACAAAAACAAAGCAAAATAAAACAGAAACAAATACAAAACAAAACAGATTTATTTATTTTATTCTTCCTGGCATTACACTGAGAAATACCCTCAAACAGACCAAGATACTATTCTTTCAGACTTAATTTATGATAAGAGAGTATCTTCTTGTCCAGTAACTTGAAGCATGAGGCCTTTTAATTTAATTCCTGTAAGTTCCAGCCTCCTGTGCCTTTCCCAGTGGACCCACACCTTGAGCCATTAAGTGTAGGAGTTTCTTCATTTATAACCTGATATTTCACTGGTATTTCTTAGTGTACAAAAAGGACAAATTATTATTGTGCTCATTAAGTGAAAGCAAAAGCGGGGAAAAAAAACGAGTTTTGATCAATTCTCTGAAATCNAAAAAAAAAAAAAAAAAAAAAGAACCAAAGAATAAAAGTTATTTCTGAGGACTGAAATATAAAACCTCAAGTAAATAAAACCAGAATTTGGTTCAGAGTACAAAAATAATAAAGCATGAAGAGCTACCTTGTGTTCATTTCTCAAACCAGCCCCAGTGGAAGACTTCTGACCTTCATTATAAATATACGAATCAAAATGGGGAAAACTTTTTTGTAGGTAAAAAGCAAAACTATCATTTTTTTCATTTGCAGTAAAGACTTTTCCTTTTCATTTTCCAACAAGTTGGAGGGATCCATATTAAAAACTGTCATGGTTTTATGATTTTTGGTATTGGTATTCCACATCATAACATCATGTCGTGCATTAAGAGTTAAAGAGTTAATACTCCAGCTCCATGGATCATTGATAATTCCAGGTATATCTGACTCAGAAGAGAAGAAGTACATTCCCCCGAGGGCTGTGCGATGCTTTGCATTTTTACATGTTTCTGCTCAAAGGAAAAGACAAAAACTGTCTGTGGTCATGGGATCCTCTCTTTCCTTTGGGATCGACTCAGCAGTGGGTGCTCGCTGCCGTCTCGCCTTCAGCGTTAGCGTAAGGCCTTTGGTTTATCGGACACTCTCGTGCTCATTTTATTTGATTTATTAGCTTCAATTCCAATTATATTGTATTATATTGTGTCATTTTGCTTTCTGATATCTTATTTAGTAAATTAGCTTTCCTCTTCAGATCGTTGCCGCTGTTTTGTTTTAGGTCCATCTCCGTATTCCCTTTTCCCTTTCCCCCTTCCCCTTTCCTGGGGCGTGGGTCTGTGGGTCCTTCACACCAGTTGTCGCGGAACCGGGCCTAACCAGCCCGTAAACTGTTGACAAAAACAAAAACAAAGCAAAATAAAACAGAAACAAATACAAAACAAAACAGATTTATTTATTTTATTCTTCCTGGCATTACACTGAGAAATACCCTCAAACAGACCAAGATACTATTCTTTCAGACTTAATTTATGATAAGAGAGTATCTTCTTGTCCAGTAACTTGAAGCATGAGGCCTTTTAATTTAATTCCTGTAAGTTCCAGCCTCCTGTGCCTTTCCCAGTGGACCCACACCTTGAGCCATTAAGTGTAGGAGTTTCTTCATTTATAACCTGATATTTCACTGGTATTTCTTAGTGTACAAAAAGGACAAATTATTATTGTGCTCATTAAGTGAAAGCAAAAGCGGGAAAAAAAAAAACGAGTTTTGATCAATTCTCTGAAATCTCATGAATGCCGCTATTTAAATTAGACTGTTCCCTCACTAACAGGATGAGTAGTATCTTGTTTACCTTTAATTGGTGTGATAGCTTTAACTATTAGAGGTAAGGAACCCATTCATTTTTATCACTCATTAATTCATGGAGAACTGAATACTTTGCATCTTCTTTTGAGGAAAGATTAGACTTTTAACTCAAAATCAATGACATGGAGATATGATTCTGGGTTTGAATGCCTTTTCTTTTCATTTTAACTCTATTCTTCAAAATGGAATGGATGAAAAATAAGAAACCATACAGTATGAGTCTGATAGAATAAGGCTGATTAAGTGTATTTCAGTTATTTTTAGTTATTCTGTTCTTTAAGCTTTAAATTGACCAGTGAGAGTTCTTATTCATAGCATTTCTCTGAATGCATTGTCTTTATTATCTTCACAACAAATAGATTCAATTCTTGTTTCATTGTCATTTCCACATTATATGATACAGATCAGAACTAAGGAGAAGTATCAACTCCAATATTAAAATACAATTTAACTTCCATTTTCTTACAATATATTCAAAAGCACAGTAGGAAGTTATTCTGATCCACATTTACAGTAAGTATATGTGCTAGAAACAGAGAGAGATGGTCAATACAAAAATTCATTAATAAGTATTGGATATCCTACTACTGGAGCATAACATACTATTTTATTTCAAAGAGTATTAACTTTGTGATTACAGAAGAAGCCTCATATGTTTTAAAGACCCTTTTAAAACTCATTCTGATTACATTAACAGTGAACATGTTTCTTCTGAAAACCCTGAAATGTATAGAACACGTTGTTACTTGAGTAGATATATTTAAATAGGGAAGATTACCTAATCTGACTCAGAATAGGTGATAGCTGTTCTCTATAGTATGAAAACATTTTCTTATTTCATAGAAAGAAAATGTAAAGGACATTGTTCTTTTTAACAGTATCTTCAGATGTATAGTGTCATAGTTTAGGCTGTCACTGAGCAACAGAATTGGGGAAAGGAACACTGCCTGATGATTTGACTAAAATTTTAATAATGACGGACAGCTTCTTTCCATAGGACTGGCATATACAGCTACATGGTTATCACATCTTTTATAGTATTGGTACAGCAAGCTATAAGATGAGTTTTAGAATGGGGAAAAGAAAGAAAGGGTGGATAGCTACCACTGTATCCAAAGCCAATATTATTCAACCGAAGTGTGGACTACTGGACAAAATCCTACAGAATATTCTCCACAGGATGTCAGATTAGATGACATTAATGTTCAACTTTGTCTTAATTTTCTTTTGACATGTGCTTACTATTTTAGCAGTGCCAATGCTGCTGGCTTATTGCATCCTTAGAGACGCAAAGACTTTGTCTCCCCAAAGCAGGTCCTTCATTATGGATGAAAGAGAGTGTTTACTGTGGACACTTTGCAGTTTCCACTGCCTCAAGCCTAGATTCTGAAAATCCTTAATGAAGATTAATATTTCCTAAGCACAGGAGGAAAAAAAAAACACATTAAGCTCTCCTGCCCACTGGTCAGAGAGAGTTTTTGCACAGTTTCAAACTCTTAAAAAGTCTGTCAGTTTAAATATGGCCCTATATTTTAGTTCAGCTTTTGTTTCTGTATTTTCTTATCTACAGGATGTTAAATCATCTATATCAAATGCTATTATATTGAATGAAAACTGTCTGAGAGAACAAAATCAAAGGGTTAATAAAAGTGGTAGTTATGTGGTTATTAAACTGAGGACTAATAAAAATCAAGAATTAGAATAAAGGATACAAAGATGTCTAGCTGTCAGTGTGTATGTGACTAATGCTTTTTAACATACTTATCAGTGAAATGAGAGAAAATATGATATTATTCTTTAAGTTTGTTGATGACATAAAAAGAGATTTTTCTGAACAAAAATGAACAATTGTTTTTTATTGATATCCATGCTGCTACACATTTACTTATAGTCTGCGCAGATAAAAACAATGACAATAACCTTCACTCTGTGGAGGACCATGTTTAAAAAGCAGTGATTAAGAAAAAGATAATAAGGTAATCAACTGAGGAGTAATCAATAGAAATTGCCTTCTGACAAATGCAAATTGTGGGAATGTCAGCATGAATCCTGTATGTGTAAGAAAAATATAAGGATTGGAAGGTGTAAAAGTAGGTTTCATGGTTTCCTACTGCTTTTTTTCTGCACTGCATTTGTGACATCATTATTTGAAAATGATGTCCACATCTGGTGTTTATTCAAGGGAAAAATTAGAAGGATTTTCTTACATTCTGTAGGTAAGTGGGAAATAAACTTTTTAGAGTAGAAGCATCTTTAATGGAGCAGGTGGAAATTTCACAGCATGAAATGGATGGAGGCTAATGTAAGAAATTCAGGAAAATATTTAAGAATGTTTTTAGCACAGAGTAGATGACTAGTGAAATAGGTTTCCTGGTGATGCAATGAATTCTATATCATCTGTACACTTTAAATAAAGGTTAGATCATGTTTTACAAAATGTTCTAGCTTGGATACTCGATACATCACTTAGCAGTCTAATGTCGAATGTCTACAGCTTCTACAATCTGATCAATCTACAGTGATTCTTTACAGACTTGAAATTTGTTCTAATTCTTTAGATGGATTTCAAAAGGAACTGATAGGTTGGGAAAGCAAATTAAGAGAGGCAGAGGAGAGGTAGGCAAAAATTAGCAGTGGGGCGCTTGTAGAAGTGAAAAACACTGATCTCTTTTACAAGCACGGTGATCTGCAACCAAACAAATTGTGTTGATTCTGTGCATGACTAGTGATTTTCTTTTGCACCTGACTATTATATTCTAAGGCAAAGATTAACTAGACAGTCTTTGTGGAGGATTAACACATTCAAAGGGCAGGAATCCTCTGGACATGTATGCTGCACATCTGAATTGTAACTATGACGTTAAGAAACATTTTAGTAAATGGTTACAAATTACAAGAAAAACGAGTACAACATAGGTCAGATTACTCATCAACCCATTCTTTCTGTATTACTGTCCCCACATAAACTTGCTTTATAAATAAGTTACTTACAAGTTTAGCATGTCCGGTGCTATGTCTGACTGATTCGTGATATCTTCAATTTTCATAATCAAATGAGATTTACTAAGAAAATAATTCCAAAATAAAGAGGAAGACACACACTTACCGCTTTCCACATTGCATTTACAAATTCTGAACATTTTTTACAGTATAGATAGCTTTGTATTACCATTTAGCCTGGAAGCTTCCATGATTTTTTGAGGTGTTTACAAAAACACTTCAAGTAGGAGTGGAAAAAATTGATCATAAGTGCATTCATCACTGAATAACTAGCATGGAAGTTTTCCTTGACCTTTTGGGTAATAAGAAGATAAATTTTATGCAGTAGCTTACAACAGAAATCTGAAAAAAATAAAAAAATGTCTGTCATAAAATCTGAAACAAATTTAAATTAAGCAAATAACTCTAACAGATTGTCATGGCCAGGACCATGCAAATAGTTTCACACTTTCCAGTTTTTCTTTTCTTTCGTCTTCCATGAAAGTAATCAAATGCTGTTTTTATATCAATAGTAATACTCAGCTCCAGAAAATAAGACTGCTTAATTATTAGCTATTGTTCCTTATGTTACCCTGTGTTTCTTAATGTGCTTTGATTTAAATGCAAATTTTATTGACAACACCTTTGTTTCTCTTCCCTCAAAGTTTGCTTTTGCTCAATAAGAATAGATGCTAGAGTAAGTAAGGCCAAGCTTCACAAACACCTGTCTATCCAAGTGCTGCACTCCACAGGTCTGGCATACAGCTAAGCTGATCAGTGCACACTACTCTTTCTTTTAAGAACAATGTCTCATGGAAGAGTCAATGTCTGATCTTTTACTGGATCTTTCCCTCAACATCCTACTATGCAGTTCTTTGTCTTCTAAGAATGAGATTAATTAGGTCATCAATAAATAAAAGTGGGAGTTTTTCCCTGTTCATGGTTGTTCTGATTTAGGAGTAATCTTTTAGAACTCATATATAAGCTGATTTCCAGTATCCTTTTCCAAACAGAAAAATAAGATACCCCTTTCTTACGTGTTTATCCTTATTACTTGGTAATTACTGGGTTCAGTTTAAGGGAGACATTAATGGGAAGTATACCACTACTTGTGAAATTTAAAAAGACATTACTGTTCCCATTGGATGGTTTTTTAAATATATGGAACAGTTAACTTCTTTACTTCAAATTATTTATTATTTTGTTTCTCTTATACAGGAGGATAAAAAACACTTTCCAAGTATGAAAGCAGACCACTTTTATATCTAATCATTCATCTCCCTCCACAACAAAAAGCTATTCTACTTCCCCAGAAGAGATGCAAAACTTTGTAGTCAATGTAAAGCAAATTGAGATTTCCTCATAGTAAAGTCTGACCAGATGGTAAGTATACATTTTTTTTGAAGTAGTAAAGAGAATGAAATCTCTTTCTACTTTATGATCAACAATTGAAATAAATGGCTACAATTTTCCAAGGTTCTTGTTCACCTTTAGAAATATGTCTCCTTTCATATCTTAAAATTAAATTCATTTTTTATTCATAGAGTAAAACCTATTGATGGTCTATTGATAACTGGCTTATTCTGCATTTACTTGTCAGAGTGACAATCTACAGTACTATATGTATTTTCTTTCTCTTTAACTTACTTATTTAGCAATACTCTAAATTTTCAACAGCTACATAAGTATGCTCTGCTCTATCTCCTTCTGTCTGTGAGTATGATATTTCCAAAGCTCAGAAGTCCGATACAAAGAAACTATTTAAATGTACAGGCAACGGAAATGGCAGGCTCCAATATCTTCTGTGGTTCATGGTGAATTTGAGCCATAGTTTCTGTCTTTTCTTATTTTGTGAGGGTGGTCATTTGACAAGTTATCTGCAAGGATATTACTAATATACTGATACTTTTATTTGAAGTCAGGGCCTATCAGTTAGAATGAAAACATTCCAAAGAACAAACACATTTTATGATGACAGGAAAAACTTACTTTCAAATGAAATTTAGTCTCATGAAATCCACAGCTCTGGCAAGTGTCTTAGATTGGCTGACCTTCCCATCACCAACAGTTTCTGCAGTGGGTTAAGAAAAACTATCAACAAAACACCTCATTCCCATGAGCATCAAAACATTCGTGCTGCCAAAAATAACCTCATTTTTATGACTATGTAAAACCTGCCAGAGTCTAAGTATGACTATTAGCCACAACACCGTGGAGAAAACAACTGCTTTGATTTGGGGAAGAGCTGAGTACTCACAATTCCCCATGATAAAATAAATAGTCCTAATAAGAAATTCAGGTCTAACATGGCCTGTGGTTGTCTGAGAAGGGCTTCTCCAACCAACATCCCAGCATCTGCAAGTGCAATGTTGATGGGAATGCTACTTTAATGAGTACGAAAGTATTGTGCTGGCATTACTACATGTTGTAAAATTTTTCTAAAAAAAAAGGAATATATCTTTCAATTACAGATAAAATCAGACCTTAAAATGTTCTCACCCTGTTTCCTGGAAAGATTTTTGCCAGGTTGTGAAAAAGAAAAAGAAAGAAAGAA